>JXCR01102250.1:74727-97363 GCA_002079205.1 Phalaenopsis hybrid cultivar
GGATTAAATTAATAATAAATATGAAATGTAACCTAAACAATAATGTAACTTTAATGAAAATAATTTATCTTTAAAACCACTTTTAAACTCCCAATTCCCTTTTATAGATAACGTAAGTATACGTATCTTTCAAGTAATACAGGGCTCTAATGGAGTACTAGATGTCGATCCCATAGAGAAGCTGGAAATATATATAAGCTAGCTATTTATATTTTATTCTTAAATTAAAATAAAAATAAAAAATAAATTAAAGTATGAAGTTTGAAGTTAAACTACTCAAGTAAAATGCTACTAACTATGCAAATGTATGACTACAACAATTAAGTTAAACTAGATGTTAAACTTTGAAAAGTAAAATTGGTGAAATAAAACAAAGGTTTTTGTTGATGAAAAGTTCAAGTATGAGAGAACACCCTTCCCCTTTACAATGAAAATATGGCTTGTGAAGAAATTAAAATCATTTGAAAAATAAATTTAAAAACTGTTTTGTGCTAAATAAAAGAAATCCTATTTTTTACCATCTTTCGAGCACTATAAAGAACATTGACTAATCTAGAGTTTGGTCTCTAATTCCATGGTTAGGCTGGGAGGATACCGACTATCACTCCAGAGCTCCCACTACTCCCTCACTTGAGGACTAACATGCTCGCGTTAGTTTCCAATCAACTGAACCAAGTTGGGGATTCTAATCTGTCACCTTAAAATCTTCCAATTCTACATCCAACAAAGTATATTTCCCTATTTATTTGCACACAATCCCATGGATGACATACTCTCCCATGAAATCAGCTGAGGGCTAACATGTTTGCATTACTTTCCAATCAACTGAACCAAGTTGGGGATTCTAATCCGTCACCTTAAAATCTTCCTGTTCTACATCCAACGAAGCATATTTCCCTATTTATTTGCACACAATCCCATGGATGACATACTCTCCCATGAAATCAAATGTCATTCTCCCTTTGTTGTAGAAATTATATCACCTTTTCAGAACTTATGTTTATCAACACATTTTAACAATTCAATAGGCTAGATTGAAAACTAAATGAAGATCGTAGTTCAAATCATCACAAATTATTGACATTTAAAACCGTAGAAAATGACCGACCTTTTTTGAAAATCAACAATTACAAGAATTTGATGACGCTACTAGAAGATTTAAATTCTAGCAACGATGCCAAAAACTTGACTGCGACTTTATATATATATGTTTGATTTAATAAAGATGTATAGATATAATATTCAATAATGTTAAAGTTGAATTTGTCAACGCAAGTATACGTATCGCTCAAGTGATATAGGGCTCTAATGGAGTCCTAGATATCGATCCCACAAGGAGAAATATAATACTACGGACTAAGATTTAATAAAAAGCAATACTTCAACTACAACTATGTTCAAGTTGCTTATTTGTCACTAATAAGCAATTGAAATAAGTAGATAATTTGGATAGTAACTAGATATAGAAAATAACATTTAATTGTGATATTCAATGTATAAGAAAGCATCCTTCTCCTTGCCAAGAAATTATAGTGAATGGATAAAATGAATTAGTTTAGTTTTATATTGTGTCAAATAGGAGCATACCTATTCTTTACCCTTTAGTCCAGGCATAAAGAACATTGACTAATCCTCAAATAGGAGCATACCTATTTTTTACCCTTTGGTCCAGGCATAAAGAACATTGACTAATCCTACACTTGTTTACTGAATTTGCGGCTAGGCTGGGAGGATACCGGCTCTCACTTTGGAGCTCCCACAGTAGGAGCATACCTATTCTTTACCCTTTGGTCCAGGCATAAAGAACATTGACTAATCCTACGCATGTTTACTGAATCCATGGCTAGGCTGGGAGGATACCGGCTCTCACTTCGGAGCTCCCACGTTCCTGTTACTGATTCTGTGGCTAGGCTGGGAGGATACCGGCTCTCACTTTGGAGCTCCCACGTTCCCCTCNCTCATCTCATCCGGCTTCATTCAATAAGGAAGCCCGTAGTAAGCACCAATGGTATAGATGTGTTTGGGACAACTTATTTAGAGCAGTGGCGTTTTCAAAACGCCATCATCTGTTTGGAAAAACAGGTTACGCAACATTTGCTAAAACTCCGTTTTGATTTTTGCATTATATGAGGATCGCGGGTAGGACCCCGCAATCTGCGTTTAATACTGTCGAAAGACCCCTGATGCCCTTCCCATCTACTCTGCCCTAATTTCGCATCGACTCGTCTGTCGATCCCGTGCGCCTGTGTCCTCTGCCCTAATTTTAATGTGGCAGTTTGCATGGTAATTTTAATGTATTAGAAAGAATTGTTTGGTACGCCCAATAAACTGTTAAGTTCAGGTTTTAGACATGTAAATGATAAGGAATTGTCTGTTATGTAAGTAAATCCTCGCCAAAAAAAAGCACATCCTCTTTCCAGTATTTTTAGGTAGGAACTCAAAGCATCCATTTCACATCACCCAAAAAATATAGCTCTCGAAAATACTGAAACAGTAAACCGACAGCATAGTTATCAAAATTGTTATCATATCATTTTACAATAGTTTCGAACCATGACTATGATAATCCCTGATTTAGTTCACCACATTCCATAGTTAAAGAGCAACTTAGCCAAAATGCAGAATAGATTTGCTAATTAAATGCATCAAAAAGATGATTGTCCACTAGCTTAAATGAAAATGATCATGGAAAATGTTTCCAAGATCCCAAGTTCAAAAATTACTACGCATTAAATTTGCGCTTTAACACTGACTAATTCCTTAAAAAATTAAACAAATGAATGGAAAACACGTTCTATATCCTTGAAGATCAAAGTGAAAAAAAGTAAATTTGAGGTAAATCAAGTGAGGAAAAGATGGTTTCATGTGTCAGCTGTTGAGGGATTTCTCTTTGTTTTTTATTACTGCCAAGAAACTTGCACTGATTTGTTGTTAACTCAAGCTACATGATAGCTATAAAAAAAATGATATAATCTGCATATGCATGTACAAAATTTGCAGGTTAAATTTCTCATTCCACTGAAAAAAAGTGCCACTATAACAAAAGAACAGGAAGATATTCAACCATTAAACAGTTCATTTCTCATCAAATATCTACATTAAATCATCAAATTATTAAATCTTCAAGCAAGATCCAAGCAAATATTGACTTCACATAAGTCTTCCTTAAACATCAAACATTTCTTTCGCTACAGAGCATTGATGCATTAACCAAAACAAAGATGCCATTCACCCATCTTGCATATTTGGTAAAATATGATGAGTGAGTTTCATCTACTTATAACTCTACAGAAAATATATAACCTTATTACATAGCTATTTTCAATATCACCTGCGTTTCAAATCTTAAATCTTCCTTTAATATATGCATTTTCATTGAACATTGTGCTACTTCAAATTTCATCTAGAATACACCACCTTGTGTTCCTCCACGCTCTTCCAAAAGACATTCTTATTGTATGAGTAGAGGTTCATGGAAACTTACAGTGGCATATAAACAATCAAGGTTGCAGAAAGAGTTCAAATCCTCATCAAACCCCTCGTTCCAGCATAAATATGCATGCANCTCTCTCTCGAAAATACTGAATCAGTAAACCGACAGCATAGTTATCAAATTTGTTATCATATCATTGTACAATAGTTTCGAACCATGACTATGATAATCCCTGATTTAGTTCACCACATTCCATAGTTAAAGAGCAACTTAGCCAAAATGCAGAATAGATTTGCTAATTAAATGCATCAAAAAGATGATTGTCCACTAGCTTAAATGAAAATGATCTTGGAAAATGTTTCCAAGATCCCAAGTTCAAAAATTACTAAGCATTAAATTTGCGCTTTAACACTGACTAATCCCTAAAAAATTAAACAAATGAATGGAAAACACGTTCTATATCCTTGAAGATCAAAGTGAAAAAAAGCAAATTTGAGGTAAATCAAGTGAGGAAAAGATGGTTTCATGTGTCAGCTGTTGAGGGATTTTTCTTTGTTTTTTATTACTGCCAAGAAACTTGCACTGATTTGTTGTTAACTCAAGCTACATGATAGCTATAAAAAAAATGATATAATCTACATATGCATGTACAAAATTTGCAGGTTAAATTTCTCAATCCACTGAAAAAAAATGCCACTATAACAAAAGAACAGGAAGATATTCAACCATTAAACAGTTCATTTCTCATCAAATATCTACATTAAATCATCAAATTATTAAATCTTCAAGCAAGATCCAAGCAAATATTGACTTCACATAAGTCTTCCTTAAACATCAAACATTTCTTTCGCTACAGAGCATTGATGCATTAACCAAAACAAAGATGCCATTCACCCATCTAGCATATTTGGTAAAATATGATGAGTGAGTTTCATCTACTTATAACTCAACAGAAAATATATAACCTTATTACATAGCTATTTTCAATATCACCTGCGTTTCAAATCTTAAATCTTCCTTTAATATATGCATTTTCATTGAACATTGTGCTACTTCAAATTTCATCTAGAATACACCACCTTGTGTTCCTCCACGCTCTTCCAAAACACATTCTTATTGTATGAGTAGAGGTTCATGGAAACTTACAGTGGCAAATAAACAATCAAGGTTGCAGAAAGAGTTCAAATCCTCATCAAACCCCTCGTTCCAGCATAAATATGCATGCACAAGATAAAGCATATTGTAGCTATAACTGTAGACCTAGCGCTAACATATCTCAACACTTCCAAGCCTCTATCAGCAACTTCTTGTCGAATTGAACTCATACCAATTTTTACACAATGGGAAAGCTTCCACATCGCAAATTCTGTAACAGACCTGACAGTCTCAAATGTCACCCTCCCTGAGACATCAAGAACAAAGTTCTTGTTGCTTGGAACTGCCAATGCCGAAGAAATCTGGCTGACCCAACCATTGTGCTCTCCGTTCATGGAAACAAAAGAGCTATTTCTAGCATTTCCCAAATTCACTACTTTGTTCTCCGATAAGTCAGAGTATGGGCTTGTAAGCACTGAGTGGGATGTCCTGACAAGCGTTTCCATGGCACCATTGCAGANTGTTTGGGCTTGTAAGCACTGAATGGGATGTCCTGACAAGCGTATCCATGGCACCATTGCAGACTGAAACTAACACTTCATTCACCCTTGCGTCATGCTTAGGGTTTGTGATACCAGCAAAGAATTCATCATAAGGATTAATATGCATAGTTTTATCAAGNAATAAGTCAGAGTATGGGCTTGTAAGCACTGAGTGGGATGTCCTGACAAGCGTTTCCATGGCACCATTGCAGACTGAAACTAACACTTCATTCACCCGTGCGTCATGCTTAGGGTTTGTGATACCAGCAAAGAATTCATCATAAGGATTAATATGCATAGTTTTATCAAGAAAGACAGCGACGGCCGTACTTACAAACACCTGAATGCTGTGAGCTATAAGCTCCTTGCACTTTTCTGCACAAACAACATCCACCCACCCCAACCCCGCCGGCGAATCCCGTTTGCCGCCGCCTTCAGCAGCCCTTGAATTGAAAGAAATCACGAGGTTCCTGAAGAAACTCCTGACAACGACAGAGGCGAAACTGGATCCCTCAGAGGAGAAGAACCTATCCAAGACCAGATCAGACAGTCCCGCCCTCTCACCAGAAACGTTTTGCACTGCCGAACGGGTTCCCCTTGCAATTCCCACTGTCAGTGCCTCCAAAATCCTAGAAACGGAGCCTGGAAGCTCGTCCGAGGACGCAATTTTGGAGAGCTGCTTCAGGCTGGAAGGAATTTCATTAGAATCGGAGTGAACNTCCTCCCACCAGGAACGTTTTGCTCTGCCGAACGGGTTCCCCTTGCGATTCCCACTGTCAGTGCCTCCAAAATCCTAGAAACGGAGCCTGCAAGCTCGTCCGAGGACGCAATTTTGGAGAGCTGCTTCAGGCTGGAAGGAATTTCATTAGAATCGGAGTGAAGAAAGCGGTTGACGTCAGCGGAGATGAGACTGGCGGTGTCGGATGTGGAGGAAACGGCGTCAGCGAGGGAGAAGAGGGTGCCGGCGAGTTTCGCAATCTTCATACGGTATGCGAAATAAGTTGAGAGACCGGCGGCGCCGGTGAGTAGTAGGATCCATTTCCGACGGAGGCAAAAGTCCATGGAATCAAAACCTATGTTTTCATAAGCGTTCAGGCATGGGGTTTGCAAACCCTAGAAGGCGTAGATACCGTACATCGAGCATCGCAGAACCGAATCTGTGATGGAGATCCCAACCTTGTGCGGATCGGAAGATTACTGGAACGGGTTAAGATGTTTTCGAGTTACATCCTCGTAAAAATTTATGAACATATTTTAAAATTATCATGGTGATTTGTATGTTATGGTACAGCTACGGCTATCAACCAATGCAATTGCGTACAAACCGCTTTCCATTATTTTATTTGAGGGAAATAAAACCCCTTTAATTTTATTGGGAAACAAAACCCATATTTAGTCAAATTTATGAATAAAAATTAAAAAAAAATTTCGCCTCCAAAATTAAATGAATTAAATTTAAATATAGTAGAACTAATTTATTAATATTCATGAATAAACTTATTTACTGAATAAGTATTTGTATAAAATATTATTAAGATTAATTTTGATTAATCGGAACTTATTTAGTTATATTCTAAATAATAGCAGATTATACTTTAATGCCAATAAGCATATATATTTAATTTAATTTTTTTATCCAATTATTTNACCGAAGCTGTGATGGAGATCCCAACCTTGTGCGGATCGGAAGATTGCTGGAACGGGTTAAGATGTTTTCCAGTTACATCCTCGTAAAAATTTATGAACATATTTTAAAATTATCATGGTGATTTGTGTGTTATGGTACAGTTACGTGTCACAGATAAATAGTTTTATATTGGCTAGGTGTACGGCCGAAAAGCAGTATTTAAGTCTTGGGCTGCCCATCACCTATAAGGGCTTTTTTGGGAGGTGACAAGTGGTATCAGAGCAGATTACTGCCTGCGAAGTGTGTGGACTCTCCATGGTCCAGTGGAACCCTCGGTGGAGTCGATCTGTGACGAGGGCGTCACGTGATTGGGTGGAGGAGAATGTCACAGACAAATAGTCTCACATTGGCTAGGTGTAGGGCCGAAAAGCAGTATTTAAGTCTTGGGCTGCCCATCACCCATAAGCACTCTTTTGGGAGGTGACATACGGCAGTCAACCAATGGAATTGCCTACAAACCGCTTTCCATTATTTTATTTGAGGGAAATTAAACCCCTTTAATTTTATTGGGAAACAAAACCCATATTTAGTCAAATTTATGAATAAAAATTAAAAAAAAATTTCGCCTCCAAAATTAAATTAATTAAATTTAAATATAGTAGAACTAATTTATTAATATTCATGAATAAACTTATTTACTTAACAACAGGCAAATGATTAAATGTTTTGTATTTGTATAATATATTATTAAAATTAATTTTGATTAATCGGAACTTATTTAGTTATATTTTAAATAATAGCAGATTATACTTTAATGCCAATAAGCATATATATTTAATTTAATTTTTTTATCCAATTACTTTAATGAACTAATTGATTCGTATTTGTTTTTGTTATTTGTTTGTAACAAAACTTATAATTTATATATTCATTTATTTATTTTGTAAGAACTTGTTAGATGCTAGTTCAAAATTTATTTAATTAATTATCTATTAAAAGTTATAAAATTTTTTGTTGATAATTTTATATAAGAAATTAATTACTCATTCAAATTTTTAATTTTCTTTTAAATTTAAACAAATAAGTTAAATAAAAATTAAGTATGAATACTAGAAAATTTAAACAATCTAAATATGAACGTATATGTGAAAGTTCTGCTCAAGCTCCAAATGAATATGAATAATTATAATTAATAATAATATTAAAAGTAGTTACAACTCAAATAATGTTAACATTATAGCAGCCATCAAAGGATATAAAACATAAATATTATCTTTTATTACTCTCATTATTAAACTCTAAATACATGAAAATTTCAGTTTGAAAAGGGATGAGAATTGTTTTAATTCTCTTTGTTTTTCCATCAACCTTCATTTTTCTTTTTGGGAAACTAGATTTACTGGAGTANTTTTAAATTTAAACAAATAAGTTAAATAAAAAATAAGTATACTAAAAAATTTAAACAATCTAAATATGAACGTATATGTGAAAGTTCTGCTCAAGTTCCAATTGAATATGAACAATTATAATTAATAATAATATTAAATTGAGTTACAACTCAAATAATGTTAACATTATAGCAGCCATAAAAGGATATAAAACATAAATATTATCTTTTATTACTCTCATTATTAAACTCTAAATACATGAAAATTTCAGTTTGAAAAGGGATGAAAATTGTTTTAATTCTCTTTGTTATTCCATCAACCTTCATTTTTCTTTTTGGGAAACTAGATTTACTAGAGTAGTTCAAATATTTATCGATTAACCGTGATTTATGTGCAATCAAACCAAGATGATAGGTTGCATATTTGGAGTATAATAGAGAGCAGCAAATTGGTGCAACCAAGGCTTATATACTCTAAGGATATATCCATTGACGCGTCTCCCTCCCAAGCAATTTTAATCTCATTATTTTTATTTTTATTCACTTAGTTTTGTTGAATTAATTTTTTCTTTCATGTTGAATACCAAAATGGCATTCGGGTCACGCTCAAGAAGTAGAGCGTTGGTCAGACGAATGACTCAAATCATACTAATTTTCTTAGAATAAATTCAGTAGTCTTTCCTTAAGGAATGACTCCCCTATTTATAGATCATATGGGGTGTCTAGTAAATTANGGCAATTTTAATCTCATTACTTGTTCACTTAGTTTTGTTGAATTAATTTTTTCTTTCATGTTGAATACCAAAATGGCATTCCGGTCACGCTCAAGAAGTAGAGCGTTGGTCAGACGAGATAAATGAGTAAAAGTACAGGAAAGGGAGAAAGGAAAAAGTATGCATCAAATCATACTAATTTTCTTATAATAAATTCAGTAGTCTTTCCTTAAGGAATGACTCCCCTATTTATAGATCATATGGGGTGTCTAGTAAATTACTCGCTTGTCCCAGATTAAATAAGAGTGTTATTAATTATTTATGAACCATTATATGTTTGAATCTTTGTACCTGCCTTTTGGATCTTTTACCCCTTAATAACCGTTGTTGATGCCTATTCGTATTTGTAATCGTTGTTGGCATCGCTCCATATTTTTAACTGCTCACNGGATTAAATAAGAGTGTTACTAATTATTTATGAACCATTATATGTTTGAATCTTTGTACCTGCCTTTTGGATCTTTTACCCCCTAATAACCGTTGTTGATGCCTATTCGTATTTGTAATCGTTGTTGGCATCGCTCCATATTTTTAACTGCTCACCATGGTTAACAAGTTGTCATTCTGTTCACCCGACCCGCAATTACGTCTATTTTTTATCTCCAAAATATTGTCAAAATCTTGACCCAAATTATATTCAGTGGCTAGTGTAAATAAATAAAATGATATAGAAAAATAAATAATAAAATTTCACATTAGAGGAACTACACAAATATACGTATTGTTCCAAGTAATATAGGATTTTCTTTAAAATCCCCAGTGTCATCCAACAAGGATAGTTGGAGTCTTTTAAATTGGCTTGCAAAACTCGGAAGAAAATTCTATTTAAATTTCAGATTAAATAAAGACAAAATAATCACAATGCTTAAGACTAAATTTAAGCACATAGAAACATTTATGATTAACAGTTTAATAAAAGTAATTCTAACAAGTTTAAATAATATGTAAAGATTTTTCCCCCTTCAATGAGATATTAATCTATGTAGGATTTGAACAACTAAAAAATATGATGATGTATTACGAAAAATATGAGCATTCCTATTCTTTACCCCTCCCGGTGCTAGCAAAGAATATTGTCTAATTTAGAGTTTTTCACCAGCTTGTCTAGTAGTGTTGAGTAGATTCAGGCATCTCACCTCCAGATTATCCATTGTGCTCTCTTTATAAGACTTACTAAGGACCCTTTGATCCAAATCTAAACTGAATTGGAAAAAGAATCTACCCTATTAATGCGGGCAGATTTAGTGTAAGAATTTTGCAAATATTTTTCAATATTACAAAATTACACACGACATATATATAATAAATATGCAATATAATCCCAATAAAAATACTTTTTATGAAAATAATTTATCTTTTAAAACTCTTTTTAAACTGGTAAATCCCCTTAAAAATCAACGCAAGTATACATATCGCTCCATAAATAAAGGGCTCTAATGGAGTCCTAGATATCGATCCCGCAGGAAAGTTGGAAAATACTAAAGTAAATTATGAAAATTATTTTATGACAAAAACAAAAACAAAAGTAAAAGTAAAGTGCAAAGTTTGAAAATTAACTACTCAAGTAAATGCTAAGTAAAATGCAGATGTAAGATTACAGAAGTTAAACTAAACTAAATACTAAACGTTTAAAAGCAAAATTATGAAAATTAAACAAAGTTTTTCTTGTGACGGAAAATTCAAATTTAAGAAACAACCTTCCTCATTACAATTAGTGTATGAATTGTGAAGAAATTGAAATCATTTGAAAAAATATATATATATATATATATAAATTATTTTGTGTCAAATAGGAGCAATCCTATTTTTTACCCTCTTCCGAGTGCTATAAAGAATTTGGGCTAATCTAGAGTTTGGTCCTTAATTTGTGGTTAAGCTGGGAGGATACTGGCTGCCACCCCGGAGCTCCCACTATTTCCTCCCCTTATGGCTAACAATCTCACATTAGTTTCCAATCAACTAGATCAATATGAGGATTTTAATATGTCACCTTAAAATCTCAAATTCTGCATACAACAAGGTATATTTCCTTATTTATTTGCACCCAATCCCATGGATGAAACACTCTCCCTTGAAATCAAATGTCATTCTCTCTATGTTGTAGAAATCATATCTCATTTAAGAACATATGTCTCTCAACAATTCTTAACATTTCAATTGGTCAGATCGAACAGTAAATGAAGAATGGAGTTCAAATCATCCCAAATTATTATCTTGTAAAATCATGGAAAATAAAATCTATTCATCATAAAACCAAATCTCAAAGTAGGGAGGATGATAAAAAAACTACTAAGAATTCATGAGAAGGATACGATAAAACACGAATGTCATGTTTAAAAATAATTTTTTAAAACAAAAGAAATAAAAATACAACTTATCCCACAATCCTTCCCAAGCAAATCCCTAGAAATTCTCTCTAAGTCCTCTCTCTTTACAATCCCTCCCACTTCTCTCTTAGAAGTTTAATGAAGAAGAAATCTCTCACCTCCCCTCTCCTCTTACAACCTTAGAAGAAAATATCATCTTTTCTTTTTATCTCTAACTCACGCCCCCCTTTCTTCTCTCTCACGCCACTACCCAAAAGCCTCCTTCAAGTCTTCTTCTTTTTTTTTGAGCTGCCACTTTTGGAATAGAATTCAAAATTTTCTCCAAAAGTCAATTTTTTGAATTCAAAGGATGTGTCATTTGATCCAAGAGTCATATCTCTTCATAAAAGAACCTTCCAAAGTGTCTAGATGCATTAAATTAGTCCAAGAGGTGTGTAGAAATAGTATCCTTTTGAAATTCACATAAAAATGTCTCAAATCACCTTAATTTATAAAAGTCGCCCCTAGCGCATCATGCATTGATCTGTTCTCTGGATTGTAGCGCATCATGCGCCATAATCCCAAAATTCTTTGTTTAGCTCCAAATTTTGTTCCTTTTACCATCTTTGCTCCAAATGCCTAAAAATGATGTACATGCAATAAAAAAATAAAAAATATCATTCTTTAAAGTGTAATATCACCAAAAATAAATATAAAATAGGTACTTAAAATAATATAATATTTTGGTGTATCAAAATCCCCCAAACTTAAATGTTATTTGTCCTCAGGTGATAGTTTTATTACATAAAAGCATATCACTTAAGATAGTGATTAACTTATAACTTCTATACATTAGTTTAAGAAATAGAATAGGAAAATTTAAGAAAAAGCCTTTAATAACTTAGATTCAAATTATAAGTCTAGGAATACTTAGTAATCAAATTTAAGATTTATAAATCGCTATGCATATCAAGAAGAATTGTAATTTTTCATATTAAGGACATTTAGGATATTCATATATAAATGAACTTCATAAAAAATTTACTAGGAATGCTACTAATAATCCAATACAAGTTTAGAAAACATAATAAAGCTCCTTCTTTAAGTTGATTCAAGTGAAACCAATTTTTTGAGTAGGCATCTCCTCAAGCTTCTCCTCATATATTTTTCTTTTCTTTTTCTTTCTTTTTTTTCTTTTTTATTTTTTTATTTTAGGTTCTTTTCAATCATTACTTTTCTTTTTCTTTTTCTTTTTCAAATGTGGATCACTATATCTGGATAGCCTATAATAATTTTGAACTTCACTATACACTTCTTAAAATCAAAACTCTATACCTTTCTTTGCTTTATAAATTCTTATTAATTTATGTATTTTCATAAAGTCTCTTTCTTTTCTTATTACATGAAACTCTAAAATATTTAATACTTCAAAAATATAAATTTCTTTACTTCACAATAGAAAAACACAGCCTTATCCTATCATATCAAATATCTTTAACTTTAGAATTGACCTTCATTATTAAAAAGACTTGTTACCTAAATTTATCACAATATTTACAAATAAAATTATATTCATTTAAAGTTAAATCTTAATATCCCAGACCATGTTAAATTATTTTAAAATATAGTAACCTATGAACAAAAAAATTTAGTTTACTCCTTTTAAAACGAAATTTTTCTTTCCCCCAAACTTAAGCTTTTAAGTGATTTTAAAGATATTTTTAGTATAAAATGTAGTAGGTGAAAGAAAATAGTAAATGCATGAAAATAAAAACCTACCTATAGATGACTTCTGACTATGAAATTGGGCTCTGGTACACTGCAGGTACTAACTGTAAAACTACATACAGACTTTAAAGCATTAACTAAAACATAATATATTCTAAAGAACTTGATGAGAATTAAAAACATAAATACAAAAACTAAAAAAACTAAACTAACAAACTAAACTGAAAATACTAAAGATGTAGAAAAAGTGAAAGTCTTTACTATTACAGATTTCGTTCGCAACAAAACATAAAAGTTTTTACTACAACTGCTTTCAAATGAACGTACATCATAATACAAACAATAACAAAAATCAAACATAAAAAAACAAACTAAACTAGACCCATAAAATATTAATCCTTATCTCCTTCCTCTTTATCATATGATTCTTCTTCTTCTTCTTCTTCTTCTACTTCATAAATGGGAGTTTAGGGAGTGAAATTGGGGCAAGCAGGAAAGTCCACATTAGGTTTGCCCTTAAGATGTCTTACCATGACATTCTCAAAATAAATATCATGTTGTACTCTTCTTTGCTGATATTCATCATTATATGCATTCTTTGTTCGTATCTCTCCCAACTGAGTTTGAATATTAACTATATCCATTTGTTGAATCATGAGTTGATACATAATACCTTCAAGCAATGTGGATCAAGAAGCAGATGTAAAGGGTCCTCCCTTCTTCCACTTCTAGACTTAACAAATAATTCTACTCTTTGAACCATATGCCTCCCAATCAAATTCTATGACTATAATCTTTCTTCATTTCTATGGAATTCTACTCTTGATTGTTCACATAGAGTGAAAATCAATGCAGGGTATCCCAAACCTTTCATAGTAGTACTACCAACTATACTTTGAACATCTAATGCCTTCATGTCGTGAATGCAATAGTTTAGTATAGCTTTGTCTTTAGTAACATTAGCCAAATCATTTGTTGGCAACAGTTTGGTAGAAATGAAGTGGTGCCATACTTTTGACTGAATAGTCAACATGGAAGCGGGGAAGTTAACTATCTTATTATTCTTAGTCTTTCACTCCCCTCTTCCATCAATCAAAAATGCAATCACTTCCTCTAGTGATGAATTAGTTATCTCAAATGCAGCGTATTCATAAAAAAAATACGTTTCTAAGCCCATAAAAAGCATTGATCCTTTCAATAGAAAATTTGACCTGCTTACCTCTCACCAAGATGTGATCTTCAGCAGTGAATCTCAAATTTGCCTAAAACTCTCGAAGCATCAGGACAATTGCTACAACAGTGAGGTAGCAGAATCTTTCCTAGTTCCAGGCAAGAATCAATCACGCAACCTCGCCACCCGAGTTTGCAAACGCCTTTTCTTGGATCATTCTTTTTTTTCCATCTGAGTTATGTAACTATGATGGGCTTTGAAACAAAAAAATCTTCGTGCATCGAATTTCTCGGACGACCTTCTTCTCTTAACTAGGGGAGCCACTTGCAAATTCTACAAAAATCCAAGTACAGTCCAAATACATCACAAACTCAAAAATCTAACTCCTCAAGCAAAATTATTTGATAAGAAACTATTCACCATGAGTTTTCTTCAACTTTTCATAAGAAATCCCAAATTTCGATTTTCTCAAATCTATGGTGAAAATTAAAAATTTCTATGTTAAAGTGAAGCTCTTACCAAGAGAAGATGAAATCTATGATTTTTAGTCTCTGAATTCTTCTCTTTCGCCCACAATGTGATGCCTTAGACTACGGTCTTAAGGTAAGTGACGACTCAAGCAGTGAAAAAGGAGTTTATCAGTGCAATTTTGCGATTTCTATGCAATAAGGCATGTTCGGACCATTGGCGCGTCATGTGCCAGAGCTTAAATTCTCTAGATTTTGATTTCTGTGGAAATCAGCTCTGTACCGCTTTACGTCAACCTCAATTTGATTCAAATAAACCTTTCTAAGTATATATAAACATCACACTAACACAAAACTTTTACAAAAAAATACAAAACTCACATTTATATATAAAATCTGTGCTATTAAAAACTAAAATTTTTTAAGCCAACAAACATCAAATTCAGTGTTTTAAAGCAAACCAATATCCTAACACATAAATCTAAACATCAAAATTCAAAACATAAACATAGATAGTGTTCATTAGAAAGAAAATACAATCCAACTTAAAAAACTAAAACAGATAGTACTAAACAACAACGTTCTGTGCATAAATTAAGATCAAACATCTTTTTCACTATCACCCTCCTAGATATCTTCCATAGATTGATACTGCACATATAGGTTGTAAAGGGTCAAAAAGGAAATTCATCAGTTGAATTTTCCTCCTCAATCCAAGCATGTTTTTTGAACATACGTACCAATCCATCTTCAGTATGTTCTGTATGTTCAAAATGTTCTTTCAGTCTCCAATCCATATGACCCAACATTTTAGTAATATTTCCAATCACATGCATAAGATTCTGTAAATCTTTTTCTATATTCTTGATCTTCTTTGAAAGTTCACTTGAGTTGTAGTAGGGCGGAATAGGTGATGAATTTTGAGATTTTTTATCCATCAGTACATTTATATCATTTTCATCTCCCATTCCAACACAGTTGTAATAGACTTCTGGATCCATCGGCTTTCAAGGAAGTAGCACTTTTTCCCAACTTTCATAAGGTACTTGCGGTTGACTCAATAGTAGGAAAATAGTGGATGGATGTCCAAGTCCAATTGCAGATCCATTCATAATCAAACCCAAAATCGGTTTCACAATAATAGATCCAACTTTAATAGGTTTTCTGGTTTGATTGCAATAATTTTAAATTATGATCTCCTTTGTTACCTTACTAATTTTTATGGTAGGCAGTAATTTTGATGAAATGAAGAAGTGTTAGGCTTTTGAAAATGGATTTAAAAATGATGAAGAAAAACTTACATTTCCATCATCTCTGGTCTCCCAATTTGCACCTTCATCCGTAAGGTGGCGGTATAGTTCATTCATTTTCTCTCTTGTAAGGGTAAATTTTGAATAATAGTAGATAAACACAATTTCAATCATAAACATCTCGTTTATTCTTGAAGGAGTGAATTGCAAAAACTTATCTCGCATGTAAATTATTCCTTGGTTGATCCCATGAAGATTTGCAAAAAATTCTTTAACTACAATAACAACAACAGTGACAGTAGTGTAGCAAAGTACTTCCCAACGCCTTTGCACAATAGTCTCTTCTACTCGAGTTTTCAGCGTGTTGAATCCTAGATTCACAAATCCCCTTTCTTTGATAAGCCTCTTCTTCACTAGAACTCGATCGTGTAATTTCTGCGAATCAAAACTGATGAACTTTCTCCAGTTGAAAATTCCAAATCTAGCAGAGTTTTTAGAGTAGGAAGCCATAGGATTTGAAAAGTGGTAACATTTCCTTCGTTTTCCCCCCTAAAATATGGTTTGGAGTCAGTTTTTAGGAGTTATATGGAGAAGAAACCACCAAAAGCTGCCATTTGACATGTTTTAAATATTTCAGACCAACAGCGCATGATGCACCAGATATCATGCACCAATCTGGTGCATCGTACGCCGGCTCTCTAGAAAGTAGAGCATTATGCGCCAGTTCCAAAATTTTTGTCATTTCAATTTTGATCTTTTAAATTCTCAATTTTCTATAAAATTAGGCAAATAAAGATGTTTTTAAATATTTTATCAAATACACGGACTGCATAAAGACATAAACATAAATATATATAAAATATTTCAAACAAAAAAAACTCAAAAACTAACTAACAACGGCACATATGGGTTGCCTCTCACAAAGCGCTTAGTTTAATATCGTCAGCCCAACATTCCTAGTCTTATTATGGGTGAACTAACATTACAGTCTCTTTAAAGCCGGTATTTGACTATCAAAATATGATTTCAATCTGTGCCAATTCACTTTAAATATTATTCCAGTCTTGGGGTCTTCAATATTAACTGCCCTATAGGGATAGACTTTTATAACTCTGAATGGCCCTTTCCACATAGACTTTAATTTTCCAGAAAATAATTTCAATCATGTATTATATAATAAAACTTCCTGTCCGGGTTCAAATTCTCTTTTTATTATCTTCAGATCATGCGATTCTTTGATCTTTTCATTATAAATCCTCACATTATTGTAAGATTCATTTCTAATTTCCTCAAACTCACTCAATTGCAATAATATTTTCTCACCACCATCTTTCAAATTGAAATTGATTTCTTTTATCCCCCAATAAGCTTTATGCTCCAATTCAACTCGTAAGTGACAAGTCTTCCACAAAATTAATCTATAAGGGGACATTCTTATATGTGTTTTATAGGTTATCATGTGTGCCCATAATGCAGTATCCAATCTGGTAGACCAATCCACTTACTAGTATTAACACTCTTTTCCAAAATTCTCTTAATTTCACGATTAGTTACTTCTGTTAAACCACTAGTCTAGAGAAGATAAGCAGTTGCAATTTTATGCATTATATTATATTTTTCCACCAATCTCCTAAAATGAGATCCTCCATTGGTAATGATTATTCTCGGCATTCCATATTTTGTAAAAATATTTTTAATTAAAATTTTGAAACACTTAGAGCATCACATTGAGGCAAAGTGGTTGCTTTAATCCATTTTGAAATGAAATCCACTGCAATCAATATGTATATATTTTTGATTGAGGGTATAAATAATCCCATAAAATCCAATCCCCATGCATCAAAAATTTCAATTTCCAAATTAAAGTTTTAAGGCATTTCAGTTCTTCTTGAAATATTATCTACTCTCTATCACATGTTGTGATATATATATTAAAATGTATAAATAGTGTAGGCCAATAAAACCAAGATTGTAAAATTTTATGAATAGTTCTATCATTTACAAAATGTCCTTCAAATTCAAAATCATGACATATAATTTCCTAAATATCTTTATAAGGCACACATCAACTCGTCATTAAATATTTACATTTCTTATATAAATAAAGATCATCCCAAAAATAGAATTTTGCATCATGAACGAATTTCTTTTCCTACTGTTTTGTTAGTCCATATGGTAAAATACCACTAATAATATAATTTACAATATCGACATACTAAGGTATTTCCCATCCTTTTATAGCATAAAGTCATTTATCAGTAAAATATTCATTAATCTATTTATCAGTCATGCATCATAAGTACCCAGCTAATTAATCTTAGTTTAGCTTCCATCTTTTGCATCAAATATTTAATAGCTGAATGGTCAGTATGCACAACACATTTAACACCAATCAGATATGATCTAAACTTATCAAAAACATACACAATAGCTAATAACTATCATTTAGTGGTAGTGTAATTAATTTAAGCATCATTAAGAGTCTTACTAGCATAGTATATAACTTTAAATATCTTATCATATCTCTGCCCTAAAATAGCTTCAATTGCATAATCACCAGCATCACACATTAATTCAAAAGGTTTCTCCCAATCAGGTGAAACAATTATAAGAGCAGTGATCAATTTTCCTTTAAAGTTTCAAAGGCTTTAAGGCAATCTTAATCAAAGTCAAATTTTGTATCTTTTTCCAGAAGTTGCTATAAAGGTTTAATAATTTTTGAAAAATCTTGAATATTTCTCCTGTAACGTCCAACATGTCTTAAAATGCTCCTAACTCCTCTAACTCTGGTAGGTGGAGGTAGGTTTGATATAACCTGTATTTTTGCGGGATCTACTTTCATGTCATTTTCTGAAATTTTATGCCCAAGAATAATTTCTCTTGCAACCATAAATTGACATTTTTCCCAGTTTAATAAAAGATTAGTCTTTTCACAACGTCCCAGAACATTTTCTAAATGATTTAGAGATATTTCAAATGAAGTTCCAAATACAGAAAAATCATCCATAAACACTTCAATCCCTTTTTCAATCAAACCATTAAGAATTGACTTCATAAATCTTTGAAATGTTGCAGGTGCATTATATAATCCAAAAGGCATTTGCCGAAAAACAAAAGTTCCATAAGGACTAGTAAATTGTTGTTTTCTCTTGATCCTCTAGAGCAATATGTATTTGGTGATAATTGGTATATCCATCAAGAAAATAAAAACCTTTATGCCCAACTAATCTATCCAACATCTAGTCCAAAAAGGTTAAAGGAAAATGAACCTTCCTGATGGCAGAATTTAATTTTCTATAATCTATGCAGATTCGCCAATCAGTGACTTGTCTTGTTGATATTAATTCATTATACTCGTTTGTCACTACACTCACAGCTCCTTTCGTTGGAACACATTGAATTGGACTAACCTAAGCACTATTTGAAATAGGATATATTATTCCAGCATCTAACCATTTTAAAATTTCTTTCTTTACAACCTCTTTCATCATAGGATTTAATCTCCTTTGAGGATTAGCTCTTCGTTTATGTTGATCTTCTAATAAAATTCTATGCATACAAATTGAAGGACTGATTCATTTAATATCAACTAATGTACATTTAAAGGCTTTCTTATATCTTTTCAAAGTTTCCAATAACTGTTTTCTTGTGTATCAGTTAATTTTGAGAGTACTATAACAGGTAATGTAGATAAATCTCCTAAAAAGCATACTTCAATTTGTGTAGGAAGTGTTTTAATTCTAGTTCAGGAGGTTTCACAATAGATGGAATCAAATTCTTGTTACCTTCTATAAGCTTTAACATTTCAAATCTTTAATGAACATAATTCATATTTTCCTTACTCACTTCCATAGATTCATCTTAAATTTTATCCTCATCTTGATATTCCATATATTCCTTTTTAAATTCTTCCCTTTCAAAAGTTTTCTTGAAATATTCATGGCTTAAATATTCATTAATATCCATTCTGAAGCATTCAATCTCTTTCTCTTTTGCAGGGTATCTCATTGATTTTGTAATATTAATTGTAACCTCTTTATCACTAATTCTCATAATTAGTTCTCCTTTATGCACATCTATCAAAGCTCTTTTAGTAGCTAGGAATGGTCTTCCTAAAATGATAGGAATTTCTTTATCTTCTTCTATATATAATATAATAAAGTCCATAGAAAAATAAAATTTATTGACTTTTACCAAAACATCTTCTATTACTCCTTTAGGGTAGGTAATCAAACGATCAGCTAACTGATGAGTTACAGTTATAGGTGAAATATCTCCAGAGCCCAATCTTCTGAAAATTCATACTGGCTCCTAAATCACATAAATCTTTTCCATAAAATTGTTTGCCAATAGCACAAGTAATTGCAAAATTTCTAGGATCTTGAAATTTTCAGGATGCTTTTTTTTAATTATAGTGCTACACTCTTCACTGAGTGCAATAGTCTCATTATCTACAAACTTCCTTTTCTTATTAAGTATATCCTTCGTGAACTTCACATAGCTTGGCATTTGTTCCAAAGGCTCAACAAATAGAATGTTTAACATTATATTCCTCAAAAATTTCAAAAATTTTGAAAATTGATTATCTCTATGTTTCTGCTTCAATCTTTGAGGAAATGGATGTGGTTGTCTTTCGTCAAAGATTTTCATTAGTTTAATAGGACTTTCTGCTTCAAAATGAAAATCTTCACCTGATTTTTCATTTTCCAACTCACCTTTCTCAACTTCAACTTCTTGTTGAACTCTGTTTGCTAAATCTTTTCCACTTCTCAGTTGAATAACTTTAATTTGCTCTTTGTTCTGATCTTTAGGATTCACTTCAACATTACTAGTCAATGTTCCTGAAGGTATATTGCTAAGTACGGTAGCAATACATCCCAATTGATTTTCCATATTTCTGATAGTAGCTCCTTAACTTTGTAATTGACTACCCATTTGAAATATCAATTCTTCCATTGATAGCTTTTTCTCATCACTCTACAAATTATTAAAACCTATAGGGTAATAAGGTTTATAAGCATGATTTCCTTGATTATTATAGTTTCCAAATTTTTGCAGCTGTGTTTCCTCATTGTGAATTTGCAACATTAGAATTATTGTTACTCCAACTAAAGTTTGAATAATTCTTCCAACAAGGGTTATAATAATTAGAATAAGGGTTATTAGAACGATTGTTTATTGCATTTAAATTCTCATATGAAAATTGAGATTCTATCATTTGTTTGAATGAGTTTTCCTGAAGCATAGGTGCTATCTGAGAATTATTCATTCCATATTGATCTATCTACTTTGATATATCAGCTATTTGGGTAGCTAAAATAGATATAGCATCAAAATCATGAATACTAGCTACTCTTTTTGGATTTACCCTTTGAGAGGGTGATTGAAAATTATTAGTAGCCATGTCATCAATTAACGAATATGCTTCATTGAATGGTTTTGGCATTAATGATCCACTAGCAACAACGTCAAATTTTGATCTAAGAGATCTAACCAACCCATTATAAAAAGTTTGAATTATTAAATAATCCGGTAACGCATGGTGTGGACACTTTCTAAAGAGATCTTTAAATTTTTCCTAGGCTTCATAAATTAATTCCCCTTCAAATTGACAAATAGTTGTGATATCATTTCTAAGCTTAGCAGTTTTTGAAGGTGGGAAATATTTAAATAAGAATTTTTGTGATAAATCTCTCCATGTTCTGATAGATCTAGTTGTTATTCAATTTAACCACATCTTAGCTTTATCCCTTAGTGACAAACGAGAAAAGTCTAAGTCTGACGACATCATTCGACACTCCATCATATTTAAATGTAGCACATAATTCTAAAAAGCTAGCAAGGTGTAAATTAGGATCTTGAGTTGAAGTTCCCCTAAGCTTATTGTTTTGTAACATTTGGATAATAGCAAGTTTAAGCTCAACTGAATTGGCAGCTACAACAGTATTTTGAATGCTCAAATGAATTTCATCTGCTGTAGGATTAACATAATTTCTTAGAGATCTTTGATGATGTTCATTTTCATTTCTAGCATTTTTTAAATTTCAATCCATTTTGCTAAAATGATCTTTCTCTTTTTGTTGTTTTCAAATTTTTCCAATAGTTCTTTCTATCTATGAATCGTAAGGTAATAAATTTTTAGATCTTACACTATGCATAAATAAAATAAAATAACTAATTAAAAGCAAGCAAACACATTTAAATAAGAAAATGATCAAACTAAACAACAAACATTCTTTTTTCATATATATTTTTTATTTATTTTGAAATAAAATAAAATAAAATACTATTATTTTCCGTTACTTTCCCGGCAACGGTGCCAAAAATTTGATGCGGGCGAATTTAGTGTGAAAATCTTGTAAATATTTTTCAATATTACAAAATTACATATGACATAAATATTAAAAATATGCAATATAATCATAAAGAAAATAATTTTTATAAAAATAATTTATCTTTTAAGACTCTTTTTAAACTGCCAAATCCCCTTTAAAATCAACGCAAGTATATGTATCACTCATGTAATATAGGGCGCTAATGGAGTATTAGATATTGATTCCACAAGAAAGTTTGAAAATCCTAAAGTAAATTATGAAAATTATTTTATAACAAAAACAAAAACAAAAGTAAAAGTGAAGTGCAAAGTTTGAAAATTAACTACTCACGTGAATGCTAATTAAAATGCAGATGTAAGACTACAGAAATTAAACTAAACTAAATACTAAACTTTCAAAAGTAAAATTACAAAAATTAAAAAAAGTTTTTGTTGTGATGGAGAGTTCAAAATTAAGAAAGCATCATTCCCCCTTACAATAAGTATATGGATTGTGAAGAAATTGAAATCATTTGAGAATATA
>JXCR01102250.1:97545-147460 GCA_002079205.1 Phalaenopsis hybrid cultivar
ATATATATATATATATATAGTTGTGGTAAATAGGAGCAATCCTATTATTTACACTTTTCCGAGTGCTGTAAAGAATATTAACAAATCTAGAGTTTGGTGCTTAATTTCGTGGTTAGGCCAGGAGGATACCGACTGCCACTCTATAGCTCCCACTACTCCCTCCCCTAACGGCTAACAATCTCGAATTAGTTTTCAATCAACTGGAGCAAATTGGTGATTTTAATATGTCACCTTAAAATCTTTAATTCTACATCCAACGAAGTATATTTCTTATTTATTTGCACCCAATCCCATGGATGGCATACTCTCTTATGAAATCAAATGTGATTCTCCCTATGTTGTAGAAATTATATCTCATTTAAGAACACATGTCTCTACACAAGTTTTAACATTTAAATTGGCCAGATAAAAAATTAAATAAAAATTGGAGTTCAAATCATCACAAATTATTATCATTTAAAATCATGGAAAAACACATATTTCGTATTAGTGCAACCAAGGCTTATATACATGAAAATCTATTTTAAAAAATCATATCTCAAAGTAGGGAGTAGGATAGAGAAGACTACTCAAAATTCATGAGAAGGACATGATAAAACACATATTTCATATATAAAAATAATTTTTCAAAACAAAAGAAATAAAAATACAACTTCTCTTACAATCCTTCCCAAGCAAATCCTTAGAAGTTCTCTCCAAGCATTTTTCTCTTTACAATCACTCCTAATTCTCTCTTAGAAGTGTAATGAAGAAGAAATCTCTCATATTCCCTCTCCTCTTACAACCCTAGAAGAAAATCTCCTCTTCTCTCTCCATCTCTAACTCACGCCACCCTTTCTACTCTCTCACGCCACACTACAAAAGCCTCCTTCAAGTCTTCTTCCTTTATTTTGGCCTACCTCCTTTGGAAAAGAATTCAAAATTCCCTCCATAATTCCCTCCAAAAGTCAACTTTTTTGAATTCAAAAGTTGTCATTTGATCCAAGAGTCATATCGCTTCATAAAAGAACCTTCCAAAGAGTCTAGATGCATTGAATTACTCCAAGGGTTGTGTAGAACAAGTGTCATTTTGAAATTCATGCAAAAATTCATCTTGAACTGCCTTTAATTTAAAAAAGTCATCCCTAGCGCATCATGCACCGGTTCTCTGGATTTTTGCGCATCATGCGCCATAATCGAAAAATTCGCTGTTTTGGCTCCAAATTTTGTCATTTTTACAACTTTTGCTCCAAATTCCTAAAAATGATATACCTGCAACAAAAACACAAAAATACTCATATTTAAAGTGCAATATCACCATAAATAAGCATAAAAAAGGTACTTCAAACAATATATTATTTTGGTGTATCATCTATCACCTTAGAAACATCAATTCTATTCCCATCAAAACTTATCTACTTATCTATTTGCACATCTCCTTAGGTGATCACAATGACTCTGCCCAAAATGAAGTTTGACACTCTCTAGCTAGGTGAAATCATAGTCCTCCCGGGTCTTTATGTTTCTTAATAGACTTTAACCTCACAAGTGACCAATTTGTAAAGTTAATGAACAATCGGTGAAAATGTCACACAATTTTTTAATGTAATTAAGAAATATTTAAATCATTCTCATCCCACAAGATTAATTTCCAAGAGCAAAGAGAATAATGAGAACTAATCAGAATTCATGGAAAATAAAACAAAAATAAAAAATTTGTTTTGAAATCTAATTCTTAGAAACAAAAACTTAAACATAAATACAAAGTACCTTATGTCTTCTCCCCAACATAAATTTTGGAGTCTCCTTGAAGCATTCTCCGCACTCCTGCTCTTACAACTCAAAAAACACATAAAATCACACTTAAACACAAAAATGAGACTTCCTAAAGCCTTCAAATGCTGCCAAAAAGTAATCTCTTTGTGCAATTTTTGTCCATATTAATAAATCTCTAAAAATAATCAAGGGTTACTTCAAACACTCCTTCAAAATTTGGTCAAATTCAATAGATATTTAGAAAGGAAGTTATTGGTGCTATAACACTAGTCTGAGCATAATACCGCCCACTACACTCATCTGTGGTGCTATAGCGCTAGAGGGACGGCGCTATGACGCCATATGATATGCACCATTTTTGCTCATTTTCCCCACATTTTCTCCAAATGTCCATTCCATGTATCTGAAATAAAAAACATAAAAAATACATTCCTTTAAAATGCAATATCACTAAAAATAAGCATAAAATAATCATAAAATATGCACTAAAAATAGTGGATCATTCCCAAAAACTTAAGTGTTACTTGTTATCAAGTAACTCCTTTATACTATATAAAAATTATAACTTGTGGTA
Source organism: Phalaenopsis hybrid cultivar (assembly GCA_002079205.1). Taxonomy (NCBI): domain Eukaryota; kingdom Viridiplantae; phylum Streptophyta; class Magnoliopsida; order Asparagales; family Orchidaceae; genus Phalaenopsis; species Phalaenopsis hybrid cultivar. Next base: position 99,875 of record JXCR01102250.1, read on the forward strand.
GTGAGTTTAACTTAAACATTTACATAGTTTTGGTTCTAAAGAAATGATAGTAAAACTTTATTAAAATTTTTAATAACTCAAGTTAAAACTAAATGTAAGAAAATCTAGTTTTCAAGTCTAAGAATTCAGACTTTTATTTATTTCAAGAATAATTATTATTTAATCATATTTTGAATCCTTAGAAAAGTTACAGTAAAATGATCTTCTTGAGAACTTTATTAGTAAGCAGGCTTATACTTTAAGCCTTAATTTATAAATGTAACTAAGTCCCTCTCTTTAAGATGATTCAAGTAGAGCCAATTTTTGGTTATACATCTCCTCAAGCTTCTCCTCACATTGTTTTCATTCTTACTCTTCTTCTTCTTTTTCTTCCTTCTGATTTTCTTTTCTTTTCTTCTTTTTCTTTGCATTCTATTTCAATCCTTTCTTTGTCATGTGAGGATTAATTTATCTGGATAGCCTTTAATGATTTTGAACTCCTCTGTCATCTTCTAAAAGTTAAAAACTTTCAACATTTCCTTATTTTGACCAAATTGTATTATGTTTAAAAAAAATTCATAAAGTCTCAATTCCTTCCTTTTTAAGTAAAACTCTAAAATTTTTAACAATTCCAAAAATACAATTTTTTTACTTTAAATAGTAAAAACATAATCTATCCTCTCATACTAAATGTTTTAACTTTAGAACTAACCTTTATTCTTAAAAACTTTAACTTAAGTTTTCTATAACATTTATAAAATTAGTAATATAGTTATCTTAGTTTATCCTAACATACCACAAGTTATGTTAGAATAAATTTTAAAAATATAGTTCTCTAAGAACCAATATAGTTTAGGTTTTTTTAAAAAGATTTTCTCCCTTCTCCCAAACTAAAATTTTTAATTAATTTAAATAAAATAGTTCAGGTAGAAAGAAAATATATAAAGTTTAAAAATAATAGAATAGTACATGCACGAGTAATAAAGACAATTAAAATTAGCATGTGAAAATAAAAAGATTACTCTAGCATTTACATTAAAGTAAAAGTAAAACATTAAAACTAATATAACATTATAGTGCAATAAAAATAACTTTAACAGTTTAATACAAATGAAAATTTAAACATAAAAACTCTAAGAAACATAGAATAACAAACTATCTATAAGAAATCTAAACATGAGAAAAAAACAAAACACAACAAAACAAATAGATAACAATACTCATCATCACCATCTTCATCATCATCTTCATCATCATCGTTACCGAAGTTTAAATCCTCCTCCATATAATCAATTTTATAAGGTGTATATTTGGGGTAAGTAGGAAATACTACCGAATAGTCACCCCTGAAGAATTTCTTTCATTATAAGCAATATCATAATCAACTCTGCTCTCCATATACTAATCATTATGACAAAGACGGGCTTTTAAAATTTTCTTGTTCATTCTGTAATTTTAAGATATCTCTTTGTTGAATAAATAATTGTTCCATTGCTGCATCAAGTGAAGTTGTACCAAAAGTAGAAGGTCTAGAAGTTGAAGCTGAAGCTGAAGTAGAAGGAATATTAGAGCTTCTAATTCTAGATCTTTCCGCAGTATGTTTTCAATATATCTCCAAATTCATTTTTCCAATATGTTTATGATATGGTAAAACTTCTTCCCAAGTTTCATATTTTACTACAGATTCAACACACATGGTGGTAATAAGAGCAGGATACCCCATACCTCCAGGAGTTCCTCCCATGACGAAATAAGCATATTCTTATAAATCAAAGAGCCAATGTCAATTGTTTCCTTCATCTGAATGCAACAGTCCAATGGGGCTCTTTCTCAAGTTACCTCACTAAAGTGATTAGTAGGAAGCAATCTACTAGAACTAAAATAATGCCATGCACGATAATGAACATTTAGCTTTAAGAAAGAAAATCTTACCCGGCGTCCATTCTTAATCTTCCATACTCCATTACCATAAAAAAATTGCATAATCTCAACCAATTCATCTTCAGTAGAATGAAATTTAGAATAAAAACACATAGGAAGACTTTAAAGCTTATAGATGTTATTGATCCAAAATAGAACTTATATCCATGTACTGCCCTCTCACATAAAAAAAATCATTAGATTCATCAGAAAAATTCAAATGGTCTTCTCTAACAACACAAATCACAATAAAGATAGTAAAATAACAAAAACTATCCCACTGTCCCTTTGGAATAGACATAAAATATATAGTCTTTTTATGTACACATTTTTTTACCTATTTTTGAGACATTGTGCTTTACTAAAAGGTAATTGTGTGTTTTCTTTTAGGTACAATCAAAAGGATGGAAAATGATAAAAGGAGTGAAAAATGATGAAAAAAAATGAAGAAGGTGCGTAAATTAATCGAGGTGCCTAAGAGACCAGGACTGGCGCTTACCCGCTTATTAAATAGAGGGAGCCACACCTAAGCCTCTGGTTCCCCACTCTTAATCGCTAGAAGTAGTTATTTGATGATTCATTGAATTTGAATGAATTTTTGAAGAGGTGTTTGAAGCAACCCTTCGTGAAATATGAGAAATTGTTAATGGACACAAAAATTCATTATATTGGATTTTGAAAATTGGCAACTTCTAGAAGATTCACTGAATGGAGACACATTTTGAAGAGACACCAAGGCACCTCTTGTAAAATTATAAAAGAAAACTTGGATCATCCATGGAAGGGAGAGTCCATCCAGACCAATCCATTGCCAACCACCACATACGTCACCACCGCCACCCATCGCTGGCCACAATTCTTTTTATTTTAACTTTTATTTTTGATTGTAAGAGAAGGAAGAGATTCAAAGGAACATCAAGTCTTTGGTGGAGAGAATTTTAGATAAGGTCTTATCTTTGTGACTACATCTGGTTTTAATTTAGACTTTTCGTTTATGTGCATGATTTCTATTTTCAAGCTCAAGTGTAGTTGTGTTTTCTCCAAGTGAGTAGTTTTCTTTATCTTTTTCCTTAAAATGATAAGTGATTAAGTGTTAGAGGGAAGTTGTGTGAAGTATTAGTCTTTAATTTTGGATGAAGTTGTGATGATTTTAAACCTTGTACTTCATTTACTTCTTGATTTGGCCAATTAAGATGTTAATACCTGCTGTGAGAGCATGTAAGATCCGAGATGGTATTGTCTCTATCAAAAAATGGTAAGAATCACATTTGATTTCATGGATGATAATGTTGTTCATGGGGTTTAGTGCAAATAAATTGGGAAATAAACTTTGAAGGGTGTAGAATTAGAGGACTTTAGAGTGACGGGCTAAAACCCCTAATTTGGTTCATAATTTTAGGTTTTGATACGAGGTATTTCCTCCAGGTGGAGAGAGAATATGGAACTCTAGAGTGAGATCTAGTATCTACCTTAACTAACCTATCTTCAAGTCCATTCAAACTATAGATTAGTCAATGTTCTTTATAGCATCTCTAATAAGGGTAAAGAATATTATTGCTCCTATTTGACACAGCAAAATTAGAATACTTCCACAACAAAATTCTTATACTTATTACTGATTCATGATAAGGAGAAAGATATTTTATTTATATTGTCTTCATTCTGCAAATATCGAGTTAAATTAGTTAGTTGCTTACTTTATTTTCAATTATCCAAAAATCATAAAAAGAATCAAACTTTCATTCCTATTGTAGCATCTTGAGTTTAAGTAAGAATATTTTGCTAATTAGAATTTTGTTATCTAATTTCTCCTATTTTTTAAAGTTCATATTGTAGTTTTCCCTGTGGGTTTGATATTCGGGGCTTAATCAAAAGGTTCTATATTACTTGATAATAATACTTATACTTGCATAGTATTGTTGACCTCACTTTTGGTTGAGGTCTAGTTTCCTCCTTAGTAGCCTAGGGTTTAGCCATAGGACTTTCCTGTTGACTATTTTTAGAGGACTACAAAAATGAACCCTCACCATTAAAAATTCTAAATCCTTCTTTACTCAACTTGAAGTTCCTCATATTGGTCCTGACCTCTAGCACTTAGTAAGTAGGGTAAATATTAAGGAGCTCAAGGAGAGTCCCCATAGGATGGTCAAGCCTTAAAACTAACCCTGGGTGATGTGGTCTTGGCTAGGCTAGCTTGCACGCACTACACTTTCTCATAACACCAAACCCTAGGACCCCTTGATTTGGTCTCTTGACTCCTTTGGGAAAGCTCATATGGGTGGACCCAAACCCCTAGTCCTTGGCTAAGAGGATTAGGATCAACATATTGAGCATCCAAAATGAGTTCTCGTATGACTCCTATTGGTTTGACATGGCTTCATGGCTTACTTGTCGATCCTAGCCCAAGATCACCAAATTACAAAAATACCCCTACAGCCCTAATTTTTTACGAAAAACCTAAGATTGCCCAAAATACCCAAATATGCCCAAAAGTTATCTCAAATCATTCTCCACTACCTAAGTTGACCAAAATTCACCAACATTCCAAAATCCCCAAAATACCTCCATATTTGCCAAAATGACTGAAATGCCCCTCATGACCAAGAATTTTCAAAGATTTAAAAAGTTCTAAAATCATCACAAATATTCCCAATTTCAACTTTGAACCATTAGAATGACTTAAATTGACCAATCTGACCAATTTTGATGAAAAGCCCCAAATTGCCCTTAAAGGTCCACTTTCGCCAAATTAGCCTCAATCTTGGCTTAAAATCTTACCCAATTTTAATTCTAAACTAAAATACAACAACCCTAATATGAATTGAAACCAAATACAAGCCCAATTTGATCTAATTGCAAGTCTGATTTCAACCCAAATCAAAAAGCACCAATTTTGACCCTATGTCCAAATCCCCAAATTGGCTCTTCAATTTAATTTAAAATCACTTAAAACCCTTTCCAAATTCTTCATGACATATCCTTACTCCAAATTAAACATTGGGATGGCCCAAATTTTAATCCAACTCAGCCCAAACTCAAGCCGACCATACAATTTCCAACAACCCATTAAAACTAAGCCCAATTTTAAATTCCTTGAAATTAAAAGCCCACATGACAAAATCATTTCACCATCCAATTAAATCAAACCATAAACCATGATATTTGTAACTTTAGCCTCTTCCACATTTAGAATCATGAAAACACCATTTAAAATTTACTAAAAATTCCAAAAATCCTTTTCATGCAAAATAACCAAGCCAGAGGGAAGCCATGAAGCCATTCTCAAGCCATAGATGAGCCATGTGAGCCTTGCCACCTCACCAAGTTATTAATGGCAAGAGGACAAGCCACTTTCGAGCTCCCTTAAGATTCTCTTTAACCACTCTCATGAATCACTTAAACCCGTGCTTAGCCCAAATCTAATGGATGGGGACTTCTCCTCACCATTTCAGCTGGCTCACCCGGCGTTAGTCAGCCCGAGGAGTCACCCAACCATTTTCATTGTGCTAAACCCCCGCTAAACCAAAGTTGACCCAATCCCATTTCCATTTTAATTAATCACCTATACCTATGCAAAAAACCAATTGGTTTCACATTAGTCCACCACTAACCATCCTCAATGGGAGAGTGACCTGAGCATGGTCGGGCAACCGCCTTGGGTGCTGGATTTGGCAGCCACTATTTAGGGCATGGTCAGCAAACCCAAAAGACCCACGTAAGCCAAAACTCAAAATTAAACCCATCCAACTGGCACCAAGCCAGTTGAACACTTTCTCCTTTATTCCCTTCCCTAAATAGTCTCTCAGCTACGTCAGCCCTCAGCCATCCATGGCAGCCACTATGGCCTCCTCTCTTTAAGCTCACCCTCCACGAGAAAAAGGGGAGAGCTTGAAGGTTCTTTGGGAGACTTTGCCAAATTGTTCCCATAGCTTCTTCAAGACCTCTTGAGTTCAATCCAAACATCCTCCAACCCTCTTCCTTACTAACCAGAGCTAATTTCTCAACCCTAATTTGAGCCTGAAATAGGACATCCTTCAAAACTCTGCCAAATCCAAATTAATTGCACCCACACCATCTCCTGAGTGAGAGAAGAAGATCCCCCAGAAAAGCCCCATCACCAGACCACCCAAGCATAAACTTTGCTCAACACCCAAAATTGGCCTTGGCTAAAATAGTACCTAGGCACTTCACCACGACCCAGAGCTTCATCTAGGAGCTCTATAGACTCAACTCAAACTTTTGGAAGCACCCAATCAAGGCCACACCTCTTAGGCAAAGGTATTGAACTCTCCCCTTAAAACAAGCCTATTTTTATCCTCCATGCTTATAAAATTGATTTAGTACTTGATTAATGGTATGGATGTGTTCGTCTCATCAAGAGAAGTTGATAGGAGAAAACTGCACTTGATTTGGTTAACTATCGAGAGAGATAATAAGGATAGAAGTTGGACAACTCACGATTTTGGCTCATCGGGTATGATAACGGAGGACCGTCTGATTGTGCATGTATTGGATGGATGGATGATATAAAGTCGGATGGAGGACTGGAATGAAAAGGTGGGCCAAGTCAGTGCTGAGATGTATGGCGATGCCGAACCAGAAGACGCCGTGTGGAAAGTTCGGAGACGCCGAGGATTTCATGGCACCACGCTGGATAAGTAGAAAATTAGTGATTTAATTGATTTATTTAATTCAAAGACATTTAAAAAGCCATATCTTACTGTAAAAAAATCATAAAATTAATCCACATAAAATTAATACATCAAACAGAGGAGAACAATGTGGAAATGTTTTGATGTTTGTTTGATGCATGTGTGATTTTTAATTAATTAAGTAGTGGATTTATTATTTGGATTCTCCATTTGCATGGACATTTCACCATGACTTGATTTTTGGTGCTTTGGTCCTCTCTATCATGAGGGATCTTCCGTGATTTTTTTGAGGTTAGGGGAGATCTCTAGGCAGAGATCTCTAATTTTCAAGTTGATGGTCCTTATGTTGGTAAAACAAATATAATAATTGAAATATTAACCAAAAAAGACAAAACTTATTTCGGTAGGTTCATGGTGGTCAGAGGACCCTAAGAAAAATAAACTTAGTTTAACTCATTAAAAATAATTCTAATTGTCACACACCCCTAAAAATGAAATAAAAATAAATTAGAGTAATTATAAATGTAAGTGGCATAAAAATTATTCTCCACTATGATCTAATATCGGAGGAGCTTCCCATAAAATTTAAGTCAATTGGAAATAATTTGACCACTAAAATGGATTAATTAAGTGAAATGACATTTTTGACACTGAAATAATTATACTAATTAAAATATAACTAAAAAAAATCACCAAAATGGTTTTGGGAGCTCCTTATGACTAGAGGAACCCATGAAAAATAAAAGTGTAATTAAAATAATTACTTCATTTTTAAGCTATTATTAAGTATTTAAAAAATTAAAATTTAATTTTAAAATCATGAAAATTAACAAATTGTAAAAAATATACTATAATGTCACATTTGGCTTCCTAATCACTTGGGACCAATCAAAATAATTTTCCTAATTTTCTATGTCAAGATATTAATTTTTAAAATCTTAAAATGAATTTTCTTTATTTTTCCACAAAAATAATTCTACTAATTAAAATTTTAATCCCAAAAATATGAAACTTATTTCTCTAAGTTCCTTGACCTTAAAGAGATTTAATAAAAATAGAAAATTTAATTTTCCATTTAAATAATATTTTACTTTTAATTAATACTCAAAATAAACAAATAATTCTAATAATTAAATTAAACATCTAAAAATCAATAATACTTGTCCAAGTGGTCCTCTATTTTAGTTGAACTTCCAGGAATTTTCTTACGGACAAAATCTTTGTTTTGTTTGAGTTATTGAATTTTCATTGAAAATCCCTTTTTTGCATTTAAAATAATTATAAAATAAATAAATTCAGAAAAATCATATTATCTCTTCTGATGTCTTAATTAATCCATGAGTGGGGTAAAAGAAAAATTTTAAAGTCATTTGAGTTTGATTTAATGAATTATGAAGTGTTAAGGCTTTAAGGCCAAAAGGGTAATTTTGGAATTTAAGCCCTAATTAATATTTAGGCTAACCAAAGGGTAAATGGGTAACAAATGAGCTTAATGGACATGTCTTGTTGATTGAAATATGAAAGGGATAAATGGTAGCAACCAATCTTACTTTGGTCTCATTAAAGATAAATTTGTAATTTTTCAAATTGGTGAACTTTGGAAGAATAATTAAATATGAAGATATTACGCTGAGGGGTTTGACTTTGAAAGATTATAATCCACTAACTTGAAACCCCAACTAAAGGTTTTAAAATACTTTATGACATACGATAAGGATTAAAAAAATAAATATTCAAAATTTTCTAACAATTACAAATTTTCCCATTAAGATTTAAGGGCTTAGTGGTGAATTAGGCTTAATCAAAATCTTGTCTAATGAGGCTTAAAAAATGACCTATAATTAATTTTAATTTTTCTTTAAAACACTACAACCCATCTTTGAAAATCAAATGGACTATGTTTTTTTAATTAAGCTAAATTATCCCTAAGGGGCTTTACCGGTATAATTTGTATGTGAAATGTCAAATGATATATACCCCACTTAAAGGGATAATCAAAACATCAAATTTCCTTGAGCATAAGGGTATGAATTGTGTGAACCACCTAGTAAACATAATAACACCAAAATGAGCTTGATACAATTTGAGGGACTGTGAAATCTCTAGGGTATTACCTAGGACCTTTTCATAATCCTTTCGGAATCTTGGAGGACACTTGGACATAGTATGATTTGCTTAATGGAATCATCCCCAGAGATGATCAAATTTGACTGATGCGCTAAAAATATATGCATTTTTAGACCAATATTTTATACTCATTTTTGGTGATACTGTGCTTTAAAAAAAGGTAATTTTAATATTTTATTGCATGTTGATGATTTTAGCACTGGAAGAAAAAAAGAAGCAAAAAGGATGAAATTTGGAGTCAAAATAGAGTTTTGGAAGAAATACTCACCGCCAATGGCGTCTTCAGCTTCAGACTGGGCGCCGAAGATGCCATTTAATAGAGAGCAAAAGAAATAATTCAGACAACGGGCGCCGATGATGCCATCATAGGCGTCGATGACGCCAATGTCAGTGCTGGGAGAGTTTCTAAAAGATTCGATGAATTTGGACGCTTTTTGAAGAGTTACTGGATACACCTCTTGGAAAATCAACATTATGCTCTATTTAGAGCAAAAATGGATTATAGAAAAGGGGCTAGTGTGTCATTGAGTTTTCTTTATTGTTTTAGTGTGTGTATTATTTAGTGTGGTAAATCTAAGTGTGATTTCTCCTAAGAGTTATTAGAGAGGGAGAGAAGTGAGAGATTTCTTCTTCCCTACCTCTTTGAAGAGAGAATCAAGAGTCTTGTAAAGAGAGAAAGAGTTCAAGAGAAGCTATAAGGGATTTACTTTGAGGAAGGGATAAAGATAAATAGTGTTTGTTTATTATTGTTATATAAACTTTCTTTTATTGATGAAATTCATATTTTCTCGTATCTTTCTCATGAGGTTTGAGTAGTTTTCTTTGTCTTTCCCTACTATGAGAAATGATGAAATGAAGAGATAATTTAGATGTTACAATTTTGAAATATAAAATAAATTGTGATAATTTTTCACTATGTTCTTAAATTAATTTTTAATTTGGCTAATTGAAATGTTAACATCTATTGTGAAACATAATATTCGGGAAATGGAGTATGAGTTTTGCAACAAACTGTGGATCACATTCGATTCCATGAAGGAGTGTTTTATTCATGGAATTGAGTGCAAATAAATAGGAAAATATATATTATTGGGCAAAGAATTAGTGATTTAAGAGTGATAGACTAAAATCCCCAATTTGTTCTTAGTGTTTACGAACTAAAGCGAGAGTTAGCCTTCAGGGGAAGGGAAGTGGGAGCTTTGAAGTGAGAGCTAGTATCCTCCCAACCTAGCCACAGAATTAGAAACTAAAGCTAAGATTAGCTAATGATTCTCTATAACACTTTACTAAGGGTAGAGAATTAAAATTGCTCATATTTGGCACAAGACATTTTGAAACCATTTATCTCTCTCATTAAACCAAAAAATACATTATAGTGGGAAAGATGCTTTCTCATATTAGATAACTTCATCATAAAAAAATATAGTTTGGTTGTTATTGTTTAGCTTTGCTTTACAGTTTTGTTAGTAGTTGGTAATTTAGTTTTGATAGCACCTTAAACATTTGAAATTAGAGTAGTAGATTTTCTTTATGATTGTGAATTTCCTAATTTAAATTTCCATTGCAAATTTAAACCTTCCTTGCGGGATCTATATTTGAGGCTTAAACAGAAAGTCTTGTATTACTGGATAACGATACGTATACTTATATAAAATACTAACATGAATTGTTTCAATTTCTTATTCATAAAATAACGAATCAAGTTTTTGGCGTCGTGCAAAGCGGAGTCAACTTTATTTCTTTCCCCCAAAACATAAATTTTTAAGTAATTTTAAAAATGTTTTTTCGTAAAAAATTTAGTTGGTGAAAAAAAATAGTAAATGAATGAAAATAACAACTAACCTATAGAGAATTTCTGACTATGAAATTAGGCTCTAGTATACTGTAGGTACTAACATTAAAAATACAAATAAGGTTTAAAGCATTAAATGAGACATAATATATTCTAAAGAATTTGCTGAGACTTAAAAACAAAAATAAAAACTGAAAATGTAGGAAATGTATATATCAACAATTACTATTACAATTTTAAGTTCACAACATATTGAAAGTATTTACGATTGTAATTTTAAATGTTAGCCACATAACAACCCACCAACATACAACCAAACAAACAACCAAAGAAACAAACTAAACTCCTAAAAATAATAATCTTCATCACCTTTCTCATCATCATCATAATCTTCTTCTTCTTCTTCTTCATCATCATCATCATCATCATGAATAGGAGCATAAGAAGTGAAGTTGGGGCAAGTAGGAAATTCCTCATTGGATTCACCCCTAGGATATCTAACCATAGCTTCCTCAAAAGCTATATCAATTTGAACTCTACTCTGCTTATACTCATCGTTATGAGCATTTTTTGCTCTAATTTCTCCAATATGATTCTGAATATTAACTATATCTAATTGTTTATTCATGAGTTGGTCCATAATGTTCTCAAGTGATGCTGAACGAGAAGTAGTTGCCCTTGCAGCTGATGTAGAGGGTCTATCACTACCTCCACTCATGGTCTCAACAAATGATTTAACCCTCTGAATCGTATGCTTTTGAATAGGATTTTGTGGTTGTAATCTTTCCTCATTTATATGGGACTCTACTCCTAATTGCTCACATAGAGTGAAAATCAGGGTAGGGTAATCCAAACTACTAGCTATAAAGCTCTTAGCTATGCTCCATGCATGATGAACTATGAGAGCACCAACATCTATTGCTTCCATGTTTTGAATGCAATAGTTTAATACAACCTTATCTTTCTTTAGATCAGCGAGATGGTTTGTAGGCAGTAATTGAACAGAGATGAAGTTGTGCCATACCTTTAATTGAATAGTCAACATATAAGCAAAGAAGTTAAATTTCTTATTATTTTTATTTCTCTATTCTCCTATTCCATCAGTCAGATAGACAATCACTTCATCCAGTGATGAATCAGTCATCACGAATGTAGCGTATTCATCATGAAATACATTCCTCAACCCATAAAAAGCATTGATTCTTTCTCCAGAAAATTCAACATGCTTACCTTTTATAAGGATGTGATCATCATCAGTGCACCTCAAGTTGGCATAAAACTCCTAAATCATTGGAAGAATGGCAATTGTAGTGAAGTAGCAAAATCGTCCCCAATTTCTGACGATGATCAGTCTCTCAATCTCGCCATCCGGGTTACCAAATGCCCGTTCCTGGATCAGTATTCTTGATTCTATTTCAGTGTTACAACTATGTTGGGCCTTGAAATTAACAAATATTCTTGTATCAAAATCATTTGACGGCCTTCCTCTCCTTACTCGTGGAGCCATTTGAAGTTCTATGAAAATCAAATAAATTCCAAATAAATTACAAAATAAAAAATCTAACTCCCAAAGATTATTTGGTAAGATACTTTTCACCATGAGTTTTCTTCAAGATTTTTTATAAAAAATCCTAAATTTCAGATTTTCCATAATGTAGGAAAAGTACATTATGAAAATTTTTTTAAGTTAAAGTGAAGCTCTTACCAAGAGAGGATGAAATCTAAGATCTTTGGCCTCCGAAATCTTCTCTATCGCGCTCAATGTGAAGCCTTAGGTCAAGGTTGATAGGTAGGAGATGACCCAAGCATTCTAAATGGAGTTTTACTATGCGATTTTGCGATTTTTAAGGCAATCTGGCATTTTTCGGAATTAACACATCTTACGCCAAATTTGGCACATAATGCGCTGACTCTCTATAAATTGGCGCATCTTGTGCCAATTTAGCACATCTTGCGCCAATGCCTTAACCTTTCCAGATTTCATTTTATGTGGAAGTCTGCAGCGCATCGTTTTACGTCTACCTCAAATTAACTCAAATGAACTCTTATAATCATAATTAAACATTACTCTATCACCAAATTTTCACAAACAACAAAACAACTTACTTATATATATAAAATCCGTGCTAGTACATACTAACATTTTTCAAGCCAACAAACTTCTAATTCAATGCCCAAAGCAAACCAAATTCATAATACCAAAATCTAAACATCAAAATACCAAACTCAAACATAGATAGAGTTCAATAATAAAATTAAATGCAATCTAACATAATAAAACAACTAAACGAAGCAGTACTAAACAAAATGTTCCTTGCATAGATTAAGTTCCAACTTCTTCTTCACTCTCGTCCTCCTGAATATCTCTCATAGATTAGTAGTGCACACACAAGTTGTAGAAGGGTTAATAAGGAAACTCATAAGTTGAATCCTTCCCTATCCAAGAATGTTTCTTGAACATATGTACCAGAACATATTCAATACGACCAGTATATTTAAAATGTTATTTTAGTCTCCAATCCATTTAATCATACATTTCAAAACTATTCCCAATTGCATGCATAAGATTCTACACCCCTTTTCTATCTTTTTAATTTATTTCAACAGTGGGTTTGAACTGAGGTAAAGCTGAATAAGTAATGAATTTTAGGATGCTTAATCCATCAAAACATTCATATCATTCTCATAACCCATTCCAATACAGTTCCAATAGAATTATGGATGAATCAGCTTCCAAGGAAGAAGCAATTTTTCCCTACTCTCATATGGTACTTGTGATTCACTGCACAGTAGGAAAATAGTGGATGAATGTGCTAGTCCAGTAGCAAATCCATTGACAATAAAACTGATCCCAAATTTTTATATGTAAGGATTGATGAAGTTGACACCTCTACAGTGCCAAAAACTTGATCCTTATATGAAAAGTAAGTTGTGTAAAATATATATAATTATAGGCAATTAATAATGTGATTGTACACAAGTATATTTATCGTTATCAAGTAATAATGGACTTTCTATTTAAGCCCCAAATATTGATCCCATGGGGAAGGTGTAAGTTGACAATTATAAATTTTAACAGAAAATTTACAAAAAATCAAACGAAATCACTATCACTAATTTTGAATATCGAGATATTAACCAAACTAAATTACTTAATTATTAGCAAAATGGAAATGCAACTTTTAAATATTAAATACTAATCTAAGAACTATGTTTAGGTAATGAAGATTTCTTATGAGAAAAAGTATCCTTCCCACTACAATGAAATTCTAATGAAATGAGATGAGAGAAATGTTCTTAATATGTATTGTGCCAAATTGGAGCAATTTTAATTCTCTAGCCTGATACAGTACATAAAAATCATTGGCTAATCTTAGGTTTAGTCCTTAAATTTGTGGCTAGGCTAGGAGGATACCAACTCCCACTCTAGAGCTCCCACTTCCCTTCACCTAAAGGCTAACTCTTGCTTTAGTTTTTAAACACTAAGACCGAATTAGGTATTTTAGTTTGTCACCCTAACATTCTCTAGTTTTATACCCAACAAAGAATATTTCCCTATTTATTTGCACTTAATTTTTTTAACAAATTTCTCCTTCATGAAATCAAATGTGATCTTCACTTTCTTGTAGAACTCATACTCCATTTCACGGATCATATGTTTCACAACATATTTTAACAAATAATTGACGAGACTGAAAAGCAAATTAAGTTTGGAGTTGAAAAATCATCACAATTTATTTTATATTTTAATTATGGCACATTCATTCTATCTCTTCATCTTATCATATCTTAGAGTAGGGGGAAAGATAGAGGGAACTACTCAGACTTCATGAGAAAGATACGACAAAACACAAATTTCCTATATAAAATAAAGTTCATACAACACTAAATAAACAAACAAACTTATCTGGAACTCTTTCTCAAAGCAAATCCTTTGTAGCCTTTCCTTAGAAATGCGGGAAGAAGAATTCTCTCACTTTTCTCCTTCTTCAACACTCTTACGGAAAGTTTCACACTAAATCTCACCACAAAAACTCTAAACTATGAAAGCAAAATCACTAATTGACTCCAATATAGTAGTGGAATGGAATGATGTGGATCCCAAAATGAACGTAGAGGAGTGAATAATGTAGAGGAGGAAATCTTTTGATCAAATTAGGCCCCAAATAGAGCCCAAGGTCGGTTCTCCAAGAGGTGCCTCCAAAAATTCTTCAAAAAGTCATGTAAATACATTGAAACTTTTAGAAACGGGGCCTGCACTGCCTTTGGTGCCGTCGGCGCTGAGTAAAAATCTCCAACGTTAAATTGTTCTGCGCCTTCGGCGCTGGCCTCGGAGCTGCCGCACTGAGCATTTCTTCAAAAACTTAATTTTAACTCTAAATTTCATCCTTTTTTGCTTTCTTTTAGCTTTAAGCCCTAAAAAATAAACAATCTACAAGAAAACATAAGAAAATACCTTCCATTAAAGAGCAATATCACAAAAAATGAGTATAAAATATGAGTATAAAAATGCATATATTTTCAGTGTATCAAAATCACCCACACTTACATGTTACTTGTCCTCAAGTAACTTCTCTACTACATAAAAAATATGACTTATGGAAAATAATTTAATTTTTAGACTTCCATATTTTATTTTTTTAAATATAATAGTTTTAACTTAAGAAAAATTTAAAACAATTCCAGTTAATACTAAAGGTGTAAGGATATTCAGTAATAAGTCTAAGTTTTCTGATCCTCTATTTCTTTCAAGAAAAAATACAATTAGTTATATTAAAGTCACTTAAGAAATTCATATGAAAAAGAACTTCATAAATATTTATTAAAAATTAAGTTAACATTCAAATAAAAAGTTTAGAAAATGTGTCCAAGTTTTTTTCCTTAAGTTTATTCAAGTGAAGTCAATTTTTGATAAGGCATCTCCTCAAGCTTCTCCTCATATCTTTTCTTTTCCTTTTTCTTTTTTTTTCTTTTTATTTTTTTCTTTTTATTTTTTTACTTTTTTTTTTTTTTGAGGATTACTATATCTGGATAGCCTTTAATTATTTTGAACTTAACTATCCTCTTCTTAAAGTTAAAAACTTTTTACATCTCTTCACTTAACAAATTTATATTAACTTTTAGATTTCATAAAGTTAAATTCTTTTCTTTTTACATGAACCTCTTAAAGATTTTTAATACTTCAAAAATACAAATTTCTTTTATTAAAAATAGAAAAACATAGTCTTATTCTCTTTTATCAAATATCTTAGCCTATAAAATTAACCTTTATTATTGAAAATTTTTACTTAAATTTACTATATATTTACAATCATAAATATAGTTATCCAAAGTTAACTCCTAATACCAAAGGTCATGTTAAATTTAAAATTTTTAAGATATAGTTAAGTGAGGGCAAATAAAATTATGTTCTTTTCTAGTAATGATATTTCTTCTCCCCCCCCGCAAACTAAAAATTTTTAAAAGATTTTTACATGAAGAACTTTAAAAATGAAGGGTAAAACAAAGCATTAAATACATAAAAAAATTCATACTTATTGGAGATTCTAATTTTTTAATATAAATTTTGAAATGCTGCATGTGCTAATATGAAAAATATAAGGCTAAAAAATTAAATTGCACATAATACATATAAAATTTGTTGCAAAATTGCTAATCTCAATACGTAACAAAGTGTTGAAAATAACAACAGAACTAAACTAAATTCTTAAAATGGAAACAATTTTCACATTACAGTTTCACATAACATAACAATAAAGTCTCAATAACAACATAACACAAACAATACAATCACACAGTACAAACACATACAAACAAACAAACAAAAAGATCACCAGTCATCATCTTCCTCATCATCAACATCTTACTTCTGCTGCTGATATGGAGTATAAGTAGGGTGATAAGGGAACTGAACTATATGGTCACCCCTCAGGTATCTCACTAAAGCATCATCATATTCAAATTTCTGGCGAATTAGATCATCAATGTGAGCATTTCTGGCCTCCATATTCTGTATCCTATGATCCATCCTCAAAATATCTCCCTGTTGAATCATCATCTGGTCCAACAACCCCCTATTGCTGGGGTCACTTGAAGTATGCTCACTAAGGGTTCTAGAAGTAGAAGGAATATCCATGACCTATCTTCCAGATCTCCAATCAACATGGGAGTCATAAGTTTTGATGTTGGCAGGCCCAATAGGTTTTTAAGGCTTAATCCTCTCCTCATCAGGTCTGAAATCAACTCCTACATGCTCACAAAGTGTGTAAATCAGAGCAAGATGCGCCAATCCACCAGCGGTCTCTCCCAGAGCAAAAGATTGAGTGTTCATATAAATGGTAGAGCCTACATTTATATCCATCACTTGCTGAATACAGTAGTTCAAGATGGCTCTATCCCTGGTCACTTCACTATGATGATTCGTTGGAATCATCCTCCCAAAAACAAAATAGAGCCACGCTTTAGATATTACATTTAACATAGAAAGGGGAAAGTTAACTTTAACTCCATTTTTTTTTCCAAGCCCCTTTTTCACTTATCAGAAAAAAAATAACTTCATCTAAAGCATAATCTGTAGCAAAAAAAGAATGATACTGGCATCTATACACATCTTCTAACTGATAAAACTCATTAATTTTTCTTGGAGTAAACTCCACCCTTTTTCCTCAAACAAAAACAAAATCATCAGAAGCATCAGGAAGGTTGGCGTAAAATTCCATTGCAATCCCAGCTATCGCATCGGTAGTAAAATAACAAAATTTTTCCCATTGCCGAGCGATAATCAATAGTTCAACTTCTCCTCTTAAATTTTTAAAATCTCAGTCCTGAATTACTTTTTTATTTTCTTACAAACTATGAAATCAAGCACTGGCTCTAAACCTAGCAAATCTCTACTTGTCATATTCTACTTTTCTTTTGCTTGATCTAGGTGCTATAGGAAATCAAGAAAAAATTGAAAAGTTCTGAATAAATCCCAAAAATTTTGAAAATCAAGATGTAAACTACTTTAAACTTAAATCCACTAAATAAGAGTTCTTCACCAAAAAATTTTCTTGAGATTTCTTAAAAAAATTTCAAAATTTTGGATCTAATCAATGAGAGAAAAATCTTTGGTGAAAACAAAAAATTTTTACTTTAAAGTGTAGCTCATACCTAGAGAAGATAAAATTCAAAGTTTCTTTGCCTCAAAATCGCCTCAAATCAGCCCAAAATAAAGTTCTAGGTGCAAAATTGAAGGTCGAAGGTGACTTAAGGGGGTAAGAAAGGAGGTTTGCGGTGAAAATCATGAATTAAAGAGTTAATTCGCTGCTCTCGGGTTGAGGGCGCAGTCGGCGCCAATGCCAGCGTCGTTGACGCTGAAGGCCCAAAATTTACTATTTTGATTTTTCAAATTTTCATTTTCCTTTCAATTTTCTCCAAAGTTTTTAGTATTTTTAGACACAAATTTTTATCTAAATTCATAAATACAAATTTCACAAACAACCAATTTCACAAACAACACCAAATTGTCTTTTATATATAAAAATACACTTTTTACAAACACATGTCACAAATTCATACCTATTAAACAAACTAATAATAAATCAGCGTCGAAATCAAGCCACAACATTAAATGCTGACACAATACGATACGCATAGTCAAAGTTTAGAATTCTAAAGAAAAAATAAACCAAATCAAACCTAACCAAATCCATACAATTACACTAAAACACATGGACATTTTTAAGCAAGTAAAGAGTTCACAATCTTTAACCATTCAGCCTCATCTTCAGTGCTTTCACCTCCTATAATATCTCCCATAGATTGGTAATGAACATATAGGTTATAGAAGGATCGGTATGGGAATTGATATGTCAAATTTTCTTTGATCCACACCTTTTCTTTAAACATCCAAACCAATCCTGCTTCAAAAGTTTCAGTGTGATCAAAATTTTCTTTCATTATCCAATTTAGGTGATCAAAAAGGTACTTAAGATCTCCTACTGCATTCATAATACTCTGAAGTTCTTTTTAATTTTCTTTAATTTCTTCTCTAAAGCGAGTACACTTCCAACTGCTTGTGGCATTAATGAAGAAAAAGCATGTGAAGAATGATCTATAATAGCATTTAGTGCTTCATTTCCATTACCAACATACAGATCATCAATAGGAATCATAGGCTTTCATGGTAGTAAAACTTTTTCCCAACTTTCATATGGCACTTGAGATTGATTGCAAATCAAAAAAAATTGTTGAAGGATACCCAAGTCCATAAATTGTCCCATTCATAATAATTCCCATCACATATTTAACTATAATTGAACCTATATCAATAGGTTTCTCCATTTGAATGCAGTAGTTTAAAATAGCACTCTACTTGGTGACTCTATTGATCTTCATAGTAGGGAATAATTTTGCACAAATAAAGAAATGCCATTGTTTCGAAATTGGATTTAGTGATGAAGTAGGAAAACTTATATATCCTTCATCTCGTACCTCTCACATATCACTTTCATCCGTCAGAAAATCATAAATATCTTGCATCAAATCTCGCTTAGGAATAAAATTTTCATAATGATATATTGGAACTTTTTTTATCATATACAATTCAATAATCATCGCAGATGTAAATGATACAACCTTACCTTAAACGAAGACAACTCCTTGGGTACTTCCATGTAAATTTTCATAGAACTCCTTCACTACAGGTATAACAACTGCAACGGTAGTGTAACACAAAACTTCCCATCACCTTTGCAGAATGATCTTGTCAAGTGGAGCACTTGGATTGATCAACCCATGATTAACAAATCCTCTTTCCTTGATCAATCTCTTCTTCACAATAATTTTATCATATATTCTCTGCGCGTCGAAACTAATAAATGTTCTTCTTTTAAAAATTCCATACCTCGAGTTATTTTTTATTTGGAAGCCATGAAATCAAAAAAGTTAATCTTGAGGTATTATTAATCCAAAAATACCATGGAATCTAAAACTTTCTAGGCTTCTTAGGAAGTTTTTAGGACTTCAAAAACACCTCCTAGCTGTTATTATGAAGCAAAATCCTGCCAAAGTCCACCAAAAGTTGTAGGAACCGTCCAACAATCATCGGCGCCACCGACGCTCTCAAGGGACGTTGCGGGTGCTGGATCAGTTTCCTTTGGTGTCGTCGACGCCCATTCTGGCGCCAACGGAGCCAATGGCCAAATTTTTGTATTTTTTTTATTTTTTGTTCAATTAAACCTCAACTTTTCTCCAATACTAATATTAGGCTTAATTTATAATAAATGTAATTTTGTAGGATTATTATCTACTAATATGTAAGACACTTAATAAACTAAATAGTAATACATAAACATATAAGTATGGGTTGCCTCCCATAAAGCGCTTAGTTTAATGTCGTGAGCCTGACATACCATTTGTTTAGTTTGGTCGACTTAACATTAAAAATTCTTGAAATTGAGGTATGTGCCCTTCATAATAGTGTTTCAAACAATGCCCATTAACTTTAAATATCTTTCCAGTGCTAGGGACTTTAATAAAAAAAGTTCCATAGGCCCTAACCATCTGAATTTATCCTGGAAACAATCTCAATCTTGTAATATATAATTGAACTTCTTATCCAGGTTTAAATTTCTTCTGAATAATCTTCTTATCATGCCATATTTTCATTTTCTCTTTATAAATTTTTGCATTCCCATATGCTTCATTTCTAATCTCCTTGAGTCATTGAGTTGCAATAATCTTTTCTCACCAGCATCTTTTAGATTAAAATTAAATTCCTTAATAGCCCAAAATGCTTTATGTTCTAATTTTACTGGTAAGTGACATGTTTTTCCAAATATCAGTCTGTATGAAGACATTCCTGTAGGAGTCTTATAAGCAGTTCTATATGCCCATAATGTTGTGTCAAGTCTAGCAGACCAATATAATTTATAAGGATTTGCAGCCTTTTCTAAAATACGTTTAATTTCACGATTTCATATCTCTGCTAGACCACTAGTCTATTTTCCTCAATCAATTAAGGTGTTTGAGAAAAATTCACTCTAATTTTATCTATTTTCCTAGATAATGTAGCAACTTGTGAAGAAACCATTGAAATAGCATCATTATCAAGAATACTAGATACTTTCTTAGGATTTACCCTTTCAGATGGCCATTGAAAATTATTTGTAATCATTTCTTTAATTAAAGCATAGGCTTCATCAAATGATTTTGACATTAGTGAACCACCAGCAAAAACATATATGATAGATCTAAGGGATTGAACTAACCCATTATAAAAAGTTTGAACAATTAACAAGTCTTATAAAGCATGATGTGGAAACTTTTTAAAGAGTTCCTTAAATCTTTCCCAATTTTCATAAATTGACTCCCATTCAATTGAGTAAAGGAAGTAATATCATTTCTAAGGTTAGCAGTTTTTCAAGGTGGAAAATACTTAGCTAAGAGTTATTGTGCCAAATCTCCCCAAGTTTTAATAAGTCTACATGCTAATGAATTTAACCACATCTTAGCTTTATCCCTTAATGAAAAAGGAAAAAGCCTATGTCTGACGACATCATTTGATGCACCGTCATATTAAATGTAGCACACAGTTCTAAAGAACTTGCAAGATGTAAATTTTGATCCCCATTTGGTGTTCTCCCAAATTGATTGTTTTGTATCATTTGTATTATTGCTTGTCTAAGTTAAAATGAGTTTAGCCACTACAACAGGAGTTTGAATACATAAGTGAATTTCATCTTTGAAAAGGTTTGCATATTCCCTTAAAATTTTTGGTAAATTATGATATTCATTTTCAACATTTTGAATTTCAATATTACTTTGTGAAGTGTTCGCCATATCTTCAAAATTATGTTGTTTTCCTTGTTTTCAATTTTTTCTTACAATATGTTCTAATTTTGAATCGTAGCGCACTAAATCTTAAGATTTTGAATTACACATACAAATGATAAAATTTAAGAAAATTAAACAACATGACAAAATAAAAGGGACATTTCTAAATTTTAATTTTGTTTTTTCTTTAATTTTTTGGATTTTATATTTTTTGAATTATGTATATTTTTTTTCAAATTTTTTCAGTTTTTTTAGTTTCTAATTTTTAATAAAATTAAATCTTTAATTCAAACAAAATTGCAAATCAATAAGTTAACTTTCCAAGTTTAAAATGTTTCGTTACCTATCCCAGGTAATGGAACCAAAAAATGACCGGACTCGCAATTATGTGTTTTTTTAAATTCCAAAATATTGCCAAAAACTTGACCAAAATTCTATTCAGCGACTAGTGTGAATAAATGAAATGATATGTAAAATAAATAATAAAACTTCAGTTTAGAGGTACTACGCAAGTATTTGTATCGTTCCATGTAATATCAGATTTTCTTTTAAAACTTTAGTATCGATCCCACGGGGATAGTTGGAATCTTTTAAATTGGCTTGCAATGCTCAAGAGCAAATTCTATTTAAATTACAAATTAAATAAAAAAGAAATGATCGCAACTAAGAAAATAGAAATAACCATGATTAACAGTTTAATAAAAGTAATTATAACAAGTATGAATAATAT
The DNA here is from genome assembly GCA_002079205.1 of Phalaenopsis hybrid cultivar. Taxonomy (NCBI): domain Eukaryota; kingdom Viridiplantae; phylum Streptophyta; class Magnoliopsida; order Asparagales; family Orchidaceae; genus Phalaenopsis; species Phalaenopsis hybrid cultivar. The sequence continues at coordinate 121,893 of JXCR01102250.1, forward strand.
GTAAGATCTTTCCCCTTGCAATTAGATATTAATCTATATAGGATTTGAATGATAAAAGACATGATGATGTATTGGGACAAATAGGAGTATTCCTATTCATTACACCCTCTCGGTGCTACCAAATATATTCTAGCCACTCGCCTCCAGATTACCCAATGTGCCCTCTCTATAAGAACTTATAGTGACCCTTACTATCCAAACTCTAAATTGAATTGGAAAAAAAATCTAGTCTGTCACCCTAGAAACATCAATTCTACACCCATCAAAACTTATCTCCCTATCAATTTACACTCCCCCTTATGTGATCGCAACAACTCTGCCTAGAATGAAGTTTGACAATCACTAGTTGGGTGAAATCATAGCTTATCAAGGTCTTTATTTTTCTCAATAGATTTTAACCTCACAAGTGGCCAATTTGTAAAGTCAATGAAGAATCGGTGAAAATTTCATCACAATTCTAGAAGTATAAAGAATTCTTTAAACCATTCTCATCCCACAAGATTAATTCTCAAAGCAAGGATAAAAAAGGGAACTACCCAGACTTCATGAAGAATAAAACAAAAACACCAATATCATATTAAAAATCTTAGTCTTAGAAACAAAAAATTAAACATAAATACAAAGTACATTATTTCTTCTCGCCAACACTAATTTTGGAGTCTCTTTGATGAATTTTCCAAACTTGTACTCTTACAACACACAACACACATAAACTCACACTTAAACACAAAAGTGGGACTTTCTAAAGCCTTTAAATGCTGACAAAGAGTCCTCTTTTTTGTTCTACTTTCATCCATTTCAAACACCCCTTAAAAATTGGCCAAATTCAATGGATTTACTAGAAGAAAAATTATTAGCATTGTAGGGCCCACTACACCCATCTGTAGTGCTATAGTGCCAGGGGGCGGTGCCATGACACCATAAGAATTGCACCATTTTTGCTTTTTTTTCCCTCATTTTCTTCAAATGTCCATTCTATGTATCTGAAATAAAAAGAAAATACAAAATACATTCCTTTAAAGTGCAATATCACTAAAAATATGCATATAACAATCATAAAATATGCACTAAAAGTAAGTAATTCTAAGGTGGATAAACTGTTAACTAAGATTTATTCAATAGGTTAATATGTATTTGGTCAGCTTTCCTAGGGGCACCCTGAATTGAGACATTTTTCTTTGTGAAGTTTTAGTCTATAAAGCAGAGGTGTATACCAGAATATGCAGACAGCCTTGATAAAAGAAGTGGTCCCTACCAAAGATTGGAGCGACCATTGATCTTTTATATGAGTTCCTTAGAATCAGTTGAGGATTTGATTTTACTTGATCATTGTCGGCTTTATCATAAAGCATTTATTATCATGAATTTGGATTTCTTTTTGTTTGGTTGTCCCATGAGCTGACAGAATGAAGTGACACTAGATAATTTAGTCATTTGGTTGATAAGATGGTCCCTTAGTATCCTTCTTGTATGGTTCTTCATATTTATGTAGCCAAATTTCTAATGTAAGCATTTAGTTTACCTTTTTTTCACTCATTTAAAGTGACACAACTGTATGAAGATTAAGAGAATAAAAAAAAAATTATTTATTTTATAACAAGAACTTCAAATAATTGTAATATCTTAATTTTCATGCCAGTAATCTCTACAAATAAGGTATGATTTGTGCTTTCACTTTGCATTTTTGAAGTTTGAATTGGTTAATTGACTCTAGTAGAGGATGAAGATGTTGAGTGGTAAAAAAAATACAAAAGAAGAAGCTCTATTGAAGGCCTTCAAGATTCCAGTTAATAGTATCCACCCTTCAGGGGATGAGAAAAAGAAAATAAGGAGCTCCTAGCTGCCTCAAGGAAGAAAACCTGCAGCTAGTCAATCGACTAAAAAGAGGCTAGATGATGGTGGTCGACATGATGGTGCAAAAAGGATGGACTAAGAGGCTAGGCTGAAGGGTACTAATTTGGTGAAACTTGGAGAGCAACAAAAGAATAGAGGGTTGAGGAAGTTGCAAACTCTTTTGACTCCCTACCACTTCTAAGAGTAATAAGAGGGATGTGTGTGCATAAAGATTATTAGTCGGGAGATGTGACTTCTCTGAATCTATCATTTGAAATATGTGGTGCCTCAACCTTTTGCAAATGAAGCCAAAAAGGACAGTGTCCTGCCTTTTGGGACAACCTCAATGCATTAGAGATAAAGAAGTTAATCGATAAGTTAATTTTTTCTTGTTTGGCCAACTTGTTTATTTTAATTATATTTAATTTGGTGTTGTAGATGAAATTTGTGCATATCATCAATTCCATGCCTATCTCGGCTGGGGACCTCCAGTGTTCAAAGCTCATATTGGACCTTCTACTCCTACTCTGGCTGAAGTGACATCCAACAAGTTGCCACCAATTTTTTACATCGAGAGAGAGACAAGCAGACCAAGAGGCTCTCATGTGTCACTAGTTTGATGAATGGATGAAACAATGCATTCTCTTTCCCATGCAGCAAGCCTTCAGAGAGAGACTACCATTTCAGACATCAAGAATGAATTGGTAGTTTTCTATATGGATATGGAACTTTTCTAGACTGAAGTGGTGACTCTACAAATTGGAGCAGGTCAAAGCAGCTAACTCAGTCACTCATGTCTGTGTTGAGGAAGAGAGGATATAGAAGTATAAAATTGAAGGCCATGTGTTGCACTCAAATTTGGTGAGTTAAAGTTCAGTCAGTGGTACCTCAGGCAGCTGAGGAGTCTGATGCTCCTCTGGTGTGTACTATGTTTTGATGTATTTTATGTTAATTTAGATCCCTAATAATAGTGCAAAAAACTTGACCCCTCCCAAAATTATGCAGTAATTTAGCTTCTAAAAATATATCCAAAATCTTCACACAATTTATATTAAGTATTTAATGTACAAAATCAAAATGTTACGTAAAATATATAAAATAGTTCACACTCTAGGGGTTCTACGTAAGTGCACTTATCACTTCAAGTATTATATGGCTTTTCTTAAAAACCCTAGTATCGATCCCACAGAGCAGCGCAGTAAGAAATCCCTCATGTTAATTTTCTTTACTACTATCAAGTCTTAGTTTGGAAGATGAAAATTCTTATGATAATATCATAAATCACTATATTCAAACTATCAAAAGTAAATTAAGAAAGATAAGTTAAAAATGGTTTAATGAAAGTTAACGTAAATGTAACTAAAAGAACTAAGTTTACTAAACTAACTTCTAAACTTCAAAGTTAAATTTATTAGGACTAAAGAACGTTTTGTGATAAAGAGTTCAAATTTAAGAAAGCATCCTTCTCCTTTCTAATAAGTACATGGTTAGTGAAGCAATTAAAATCATTTAAAATTGTATATAAAATTGTATTGTGTCAAATAGGAGCAATCGTATTCTTTACCGTCTGTTAAGTGCATAAAGATCATTAACTAATCCATAGTTTGGTCCCTTATTCTGTGGTTATGTTGGGAGAATACTGGCTCTCACTCCAGAGGTCCCACCTCTCTCTCGCTTAAGGGCTAACAATCTTGCATTAGTTTCCTATCAATTGGACCAAATTGGGTATTTTAGTCTATCTCCTTAAAATCTCTAATTCTGCGTCCAACAAAGTATATTTCCCTATTTATTTGCACTCAATCCTATGTATTAGATTCTCACCCATAAAATTGAATGTTACTCTTACATTATTATAGAAAGCATAACCCATTCAGATCTTAGGTTTCTCAACAAAATTTAACCTTTCAATTGGAAAATACAAAATGTAAATGAAGATTGGAGTTCAAATCATCACAAATTATTGACATTTAAAACTATATAAAACAAAATCAATTCTTCATAGAACCAAATCTCATTGTAAGGAGAAGGAGAAAGAAGGCTATTTAGAATTCATGAGAAGGATGCGACAAAACATGCATTTCATATATTATAACAAGTTTACAAAACAAAGAAATAAAATAACACAACTTATCTCACACTCCTTGCTAAGAAAATCCATAGAAGTTCCCTTAAATAACTTTCTCTCTTTACAATCACACTCAATTCCCTCCTAGAAATGTAATGACAAAGAAATATCTCACCTTCCCTCTCCTCTTACAACCCTAGAAGAAAATCTTCTCTTCTCTAAAGCTTTCCTGTCACTCTCATGCCACACTTATGCCCTAGACTCCACTTCGTTTTAATTAGGGGCTGCCTCCTTTAAAAAAAAATTCAACTCCTCCCAAACTCTCTCTAAAAATTCACACCCTTTGAATCATAAAAGACATATACATTCATTCAAGAGACATATCCCTTCATTAAAGAGCCTTTAAAGTGTCCAATTGCATTAAATTATTCCACGGGGTGTTCGAAACATTTTGAGCCTTAAAAATCCTCTCAAAATTTGTCCCAAGCTGCCTTAATCCATATTATATTGTCTCTAGCACCTCTAGCACTAGTTTTAGGACCTCAGCCACCACCCTACAGTATCTCCGCTGTTTTGTTATGTTTGGGTCTGTTTAAGCTCTGTTTCACTCCGTTTCAGTTATGTTTCACTCCTAACAGATATACCAACAAAATAAACATTAAAATAGCCTCTATTTAAAGTGTAATTTTACTCAAAAACATGTGAGAAATGTAAAGTAGATTACACATAGAAAGCCATATCAAAATGTGCCAAGCTAGAATTTTTTTTTGCTCGTTTTTACTCTGAATTGCACCATTTTTGCTTCATTTTCACCAAAAGTCCATTTATTGTACTTGAAAACAAAAATATGCAAAATATCTTCCTTTAAAGTGTAATATCATTAAAAATTATTAAGATTGAGCATAAAATATATATGAAAAAGTAGATAATTTTTAGGCATGTCGAAGTCACCCAAACTTAAATGATACTTGTCCTCAAGTGACTCTTTTACTACATAAGAAATGACTTAGGATGGAGATTAACTTATAAACTTTTATGCTTTCATTTAATAAATAAAATAGTATAATTTAAGAAAAACTTTTAATAACTTAGAAAAAAACTATATGTATATGAATACTTAGTAATCAATTCTAAGCTTTCTGAATATTCATTCATTTTAAGTAGAATTGTAATTTGTTATATCAAGGATACTTAGACTATCCATATGAAAAAGTGTTTCTTGAAAACTTTTATATTAAGGGTGCTAATACTGTAATACAAGTTTAGAAAATGTAATTAAGTCTTTTCCTTAAGTTGAGTCAAGTGAAGCAAATTTTTGAATAGGCCTCTACTCAAGCTTCTCCTCACATTCTTTTTTTCTCTTTTATTTTTACTTCTATTTTTTTTTTATATTCAGGATCATTTCAATCCTTTCTTTTCTTTTCTTTTTATTTTTCAAGTGAGGATTACTATATTTGGACAGCCTTTAATAATTTTGAACTTCACTATCCTTTTCTTAAAGTTAAAACTTTTTACCTTTATTCACTTTATAAATTCATATTAGTTTGATGATTTTTCATAAAGTCTCATTTTTTTCTTCTAACATGAAACTCTAAGCTTCTTAATACTTCAAAAATACAATTTTCTTTACTTTTAATAGAAAAACATAGTCTTATCCTTTCATACCAAACATCTTTAACTTTAGAATTCACCTTCATTATTAAAAATTTTTACCTAAATTTACATTAATATTTACAAAAATAAATATATTCTCTTAAAGTTAAACTCTAATATCCAAGGTCATGTTAAATTAATTTTAAAAATATAGTTAATTGAGACAAATAAATTTAGTTTACTGCTTTTTAAAAGAAAATTTTCTTTGCCCAAAACATGAATTTTTAAATATTTTATACTTAATTCTAAAAAAACAAAGCAGGAAGAAAAAGTAAAAGTTGAATCTAATAACCACTACAACATCCTATCAAATTCATATACGTGCATAATCGGGATAGAATGACTGCAAGAGAAAATAAATCTAGCCTAAAACATGCTTATAGTAATATTAAACTAGTAGAAAGTATACTAACTTTAAAATTTATTTTTCTTTCTACCCCCAANCAAAAACTTTTAATAACTTAGATAAAAACTATATGTATATGAATACTTAGTAATCAATTCTAAGCTTTGTGAATATTCATTCATTTTAAGTAGAATTGTAATTTGTTATATCAAGGATACTTAGACTATCCATATGAAAAAGTATTTCTTGAAAACTTATATTTTAAGGGTGCTAATACTGTAATGCAAGTTTAGAAAATGTAATTAAGTCTTTTCCTTAAGTTGAGTCAAGTGAAGCAAATTTTTGAATAGGCCTCTACTCAAGCTTCTCCTCACATTCTTTTTTTCTCTTTTATTTTTACTTTTATTTTTTTTTATATTTAGGATCTTTTCAATCCTTTCTTTTCTTTTCTTTTTACTTTTCAAGTGAGGATTACTATATTTGGATAGTCTTTAATAATTTTGAACTTCACTATCCTTTTCTTCAAGTTAAAACTTTTTACCTTTATTCGCTTTATAAATTCAAATTAGTTTGATGATTTTTCATAAAGTCTCATTTTTTTCTCCTAACATGAAACTCTAAGCTTCTTAATACTTCAAAAATACAATTTCCCTTACTTTTAATAGAAAAACATAGCCTTATTCTTTCATACCAAACATCTTTAACTTTAGAATTGACCTTCAATATTAAAAATTTTTACCTAAATTTACATTAATATTCACAAAAATAAATATATTCTTTTAAAGTTAAACTCTAATATCCAAGGTCATGTTAAATTAATTTTAAAAATATAGTTAATTGAGACATAAATTTAGTTTACTGCTTTTTAAGAGAAATTTTTCTTTGCCCAAAACATGAATATTTAAATATTTTATACTTAATTCTAAAAAAATGTAGCAGGAAGAAAAAGTAAAAGTTGAATCTAATAACCACTACAACATCCTATCAAATTCATATACGTGCATAATTGGGATAAAATGACTGCAAGAGAAAATAAATCTAGCCTAAGACATGCTTATAGTAATATTAAACTAGTAGAAAGTATACTAACTTTAAAATTTATTTTTCTTTCTACCCCCAAACTTGATTTTAAATATGTAAAACATTCAATACAAAAAATATAAACAAGAGGAAAAATAGTTCAGAAATTCTTTCTATCATAAACACCAACAAGTATTCACCAGGACAGAATAATATGCACTAGAAAGTAAGTCTAAAGTAAACATGCTCGATACAATGGAAAGAAAGGTCTAACAAGCATAACATGTATCAACATAGGAATATATATATTTATGTGTTCTCCAAATATTTATATTATTGTAACACAAACACAAACACACAGAGTAAACGAGCTCAATTCTTCCTTTAACTCATTGCTTCTCACTAACTTACTTCCAATTTCTAACATAATCACTACATAAATATATTGGTTACTTATAAATAATTTTATAGATTCTAATCCCAAATATAAGATTATCCCTAATGTATTGGTTCTCAAGCACCAACCCCAAGCATCACCATATCCCTTAATTAAGCACCTCTAGCAGTTATAAGGATAGTGTAAAATCATCCACATGTTACTCATCAGATAGGTTAGCTACTCCTATTAAATAAAAAAAAAAAGTTAGAGAAAAGAAGAAACAAAATTGAGATGGAACTAAATTTAATGATGTCTCTTGTAAAACTTAAGTCCGGGTGAGACCCGAATGGTATTGGGCTCATCAATCCAAGTACTACAAGAGAATATATAAGCCTAGCCACACATAAATAAGTTAAGGAATCACCACCCTCATGTCACACAAAAATAAAATCAAACCACTAACAAATCTAAACATCTACCAATCATCAATCAAACTAATCAATCCATACTAAAGCAAACATAATAAAACACTAACAATCATAACTCTCAAGCACACTAAATCAAACCACATAGATAATTATGGGTTGGCTCCCATAAAGCACTTTATTTAATGTTGTCAGGCTGACAAAGGATTCCACCGAGATCAAAATTTCATTTAAGTTATCCTTGATCAATCACCAAATCTTTTCAAGATCCAGGGATTCTGACAGTCCTTGAATTTGATTTTTCTTTTAGCTCTTCCTTTTCAGATTGATTCATATCCTTGTTCTTCATATTTCTTTCTAGATCCAAAATTCTTCTAGTGATATTCTCAATTTTTATATTAATGTTTTCCTTAAATTTTATAAGAAATGGATCTGTTTAAGTACTTCATGATCTCTAAAATTTTGGATCGGATTCTCTCTAGATAATTCATATTCTTGATCAAATTCTTCTATGTTACTCCTTTATTCAGGGTTGCCTTTCAATTCTTCCCCTTGATACTGAGTAAATGGTAGAGGTTGTCTTTTAATATTTATCTTAGTTCAGGAAAAGGATTTTTCTAATTTCTTAGGAAATTTTTCCATTGGTCTTTCAATCTCCTTATCCTCATCTCTCAACTTAACGTTCTTCTGAAACATATCCTCAAATTCTCTTCTATATTCTAGTTCAATAATTTTATATTTCTCATCATTCATCTCCTTAGTGTTTATCTCAAGGTCACTAGGTAAATCTCTGGAAGGTAACTGTTAATTGCATTAACAATCTGCCCCTGTTGGTTTTGTACATTCCTTTTTACGACCCCTTGATTTTCCATTTGACTCTGCATTTGAGTAACAACCTCTTCTAAAATTAATTCCTTCTCCTCATCCTATGGGTTGGAGTTAAGAATATGAGGAAAAAATAGTTCATTATTATAACGACCATGATTATTCTAACTACATGTCTGATTTAACTAATTGTCTTCCAAAAGTTGGTCTTCTCTTGCAAAATTATTATTCTTGTTAAAATTCTAATGATTTTCCTAACCAGGGTTGTAAGAATCAATTCAAAGATATGAGAGAATTGAAATGTAAGTATCAATTCGAAGATATGAGAGAATTGAAATGTAAGTATCAATTCAAAGATATGAGAGTTGAAATGTAAGTATCAATTTGAAGATATGAGAGAATTAAAATGTAAGTATCAATTCAAAGATATGAGAATTGAAATGTAAGTATCAATTCGAAGATATGAGAATTGAAATGTAAGTATCAATTCAAAGATATGAGAATATAAATGTAAGTATCAATTTGAAGATATGAGAGAATTGAATTATAAGTATCAATTCAAAGATATGAGAATTGAAATGTAAGTATCAATTCTGGGAGAGAGTCGAAATTTAGGTATCAACCTCGAAATGTGAGAATCAGGATTTAGGTACTGATTTGAAGATGTGATTTGGAACTTACAAAGAGCTTGTGATGTTGAATTCAGAGTACTGTGTTATATGAGAAGGTTGATTTTGGAGAAGATTTGTGGAGTTTTGTGGAGTTTTTGCGCAGAATGTGAAATTCTGCGAGGATGTGCAAAGGGTTATTGTATGTAATGATGGTTGTGCTGCGTGCACAAAGAGTAGGAAATTCCAAAAATGGAAGTATCCACTCAACAGGTTTGTTTTATTGTCTTGTTGTTTTTATCACAATTGATTTTTCAAAAATGTGTTTTTAAAGTTTTAATTTTAATTGGTTGAAAGAAATTTGTTTTGTTATTTATTCATTTATGATCATCTTTCACTTGTGTTTTGTTACGTTGTTGAAGATTTGTTGTTTCGTTCTTTATTCAATTGAACTTTGAACCATCGCATAGTTCGCGGCTTTCATCCATCGCACAAAAAGACAATTGACAAAATGGCACAACTTGGGAGAAATTTCCATTAATCTGCTTCAATAAAGATGCTACAGATCAAATATAGGCTATTGCCTCAAAAAGAGTACATCACGTAGTACATACTGAAATGCATTGAGAGTCATCTCAAGATATGACTACATCATAGACTGATTACATCAGATACATGTCATGCTTGCTAAAAGAAAGCAAGTAAATCCTCTGTGCTTGGTATATCAAGCTCTTGATCAAGCAGACCTTCTGAGTCTTGCTCCAGGATAAGAGTTGCCTTCACATGTATTCAGAGGTACAATCTTCTCATAGCTCGTAAGGAAACAGTTCCTCCAACTCTGGGTCTTGTTGGAATCCATATGGTATCTTATGTTATCCATTCTGCGGAAGGTCACAGACACCCTACGGTGTTGTACTCCTGGAATGCAGTTCTTGGCCACATATGCGCTGTTGCCCTTGAGAACCAGTACTGAACAAACTGGAAAAGGAATTTCCACGGCTCCTCTGAATTCTCCAGGGCCGATTACATCAATTTCTTTTCCAAATAGACTATTGCTCTTACTCATGAATGAGACTGTGCAGAAAGTCCTTACAAAGTCATGATGGTCAATGTGCGGGGGAATGCAGTCACCTTCTTCATAAATGTTGATGATGCCAGCAGTTAGGAATTCAAGTGGCGGGGATATTCCACTTGACCATTCTCTTTATCATCCACTTATCATCGGGGTTAAGAGATCCACTTGGTCGTATCTGAGGATCCCAGGTGGATTCCCTTGTTTGTCGTTTGTAAAATTGTAGCGACAGCCGCGCTAGATGGTGATTCTTCCCTTTCCTCGCATCCATTTCTTTGGCTCGGAATATATTCTTTCCATGAGAAGGCCCACTCGACCTCTATCTCTTAAATAAAATATGCAGTCCAGAATGCCTCTTTCATCAGTTTCAGAGAAAACCCTGGTATATAGCTCCAAGCCTTCCAATATGTTGATAAAATTTCCCTGNTGGTCAACGAAACCATTATATTTGACGACAAGCTCCTCTATTTAATACGAAGAATTAAATAGGGTATATTAAGTTGGGTTTGAAAAAGCTTCTTATAAGGGAAAGCCCTTATAGTTAATTACATCTTAGATAACGAAAGTCACATAAGAAATGTCTTTATAAAAATCAGGAAACATTAGCTTCAAAGAGGTTAAAAGGATAAGACCTTTCAACGAGATCAGACATAAATGTGTGAAAGGGGAATGGCTCAAATTTGGTGCATTTTGTTGTATAGTCTAAAGGAGAAAGAACTAGGAGATGTCATAAATCCAGAGGAGGACCTCGATTGCTTCCCAAGCTATCTTATTGTTTGGCTTCATTTTTGAGGAGAAATTATTTAAAAGTTTCATCCTGCAAATTTTATTAGCTAGGGCCTACATTTGTGTGAAATGATCACACAAATAGCCTGAAAGATGTGAGGATTTAGATCATGATGAATGACAACCTTAAAATCCTAAGACGTGTTAGATCTTTTAATTGTATAGTAGAGCTCCACAAAGGCCAAAAGATGAGTTGAAAATTTATGTTTCATAAGTAAACAACCTCAAAATCTTATGGCTTGTTGTTTAATTTTAAGGAAATATATGTAGTTGTAGATCCTTTTGTTGTTTAAGATGGTCGTGCTGCCACAATGCTAGCTTGAAGCTCCTCATTGTGACAAATTTAAGTTTTCTAATGTGTCAAATTATGATGTTAAATCGAATGTTCATATGGTTATGGTTATTTAAATTTTATTGGGCATATTAATGTTGATTAGAGTAACACCGGTTAGGATCCTACAATTCTTTCATTTTGACACTACTATTTTCTATTAGATTCACTTAGTCCAAATGAATTTATTGAACTCAACCTAATGAATTCAATACTTTCATTTATACTGTGGGAAGTCTCATTAGGAACCCTAGGTTACCTCCTCTGAGGGATTCTCGATCATCCGATAAAGACGTCTTAATTTATTTGTAGTAGTTGTTTTGTGATGTTTGTGATTGAATATTGAGTTGTCTTATGTTTTGAATGTTGTGGCGGTGAATTTTATCTTGGTTGATTTTAGTTTTGGTTTTGTCTTTACAGCTATCCTAGCAATTTTGGTTTTCATGCAGGATGATATTGTTACTTAACATGCAAACTCAAAACAAGAAGTATAAAAAGGTAAATGCATTCATTTAAAAGAGAACCGATCGATTCTTCTCGTACCACCTTCTAAAAGGTCAGTACCTGCAAGGCATGTATATAATTTTACAAGAAATTTAAATTTCAAGATTAGATGATGGTTTAGCTACCAAACCCCAAGCTATGACTTTAATGAATCTTGAAAGATCCTAGTAGATGATCTTAGAAAAAAAATATGGTAAGTCAGACCTGCCCTTTAGAATGTCTAATAGATTTTGAATTGCTCGGACATATCCCCGGGTAACTTTGAAGATCTCTTGAAATGTTCTAAGTTAATTTTGAACTTATCACATATTTTCATTAATCATCTGAGGTTGAAGTGTGACTATCCCGTTGCTCGGTAAAACTTGACAGTTTAGTTAACCCAGGGTTAGGATACTCGATTAGTCAATTAATATATCATTTAAAATGTTTTTGAGTGGAAGTAGAACTAAGTTATTTAAGATTGTGGTGCCCACAACTAAGGTCAAGCTTGTAGTGTTTTAAGGAAGTTAATCACCAATCATGTTATCTTCTAAATCTGATCAATTGAGTTTAAATATGCCTAGGTCACTACTAAGCCTTTAACAATCATGATGGGTGAAATGATGATTATCAAAATTTTAATTTCAAGTAATGTGTATTCTTAAAAAATGGCCAAATCATCCTCAATTTTGGGCTTAAGAAAAGATAATTTTCGTCTTTCTGACTTAAAGCCGTCATTTAAGAATCATTTGATGTAAGTTGACTTCCGACTCAAGAAAATTAGGAGGATAACGATTTTGTTGATTTTGTGCAAGGATGGTGAGTAGGTTTCTACCCCTTTTAACTCCATTGTATTTCAATCATCCAAATATACTTATTAAGATCAAAATTACCCATTTTCCCTTGGTCAATCCTAAATTTTGATTAAGGCACCAAAGTCTAAAATTACTATTTTGCCCTAGGAGCACTTCACCTCATAACTCTTTAAACACAGCTCAAATGACTTTGAGGGTTTAGAGTATCATATCCATGAGGAAACTATAATGTTTAGAGGAGAATAGGTGGACTTCTTATGGTTTAATTTAATTTAATTATTTATATTAAAAAAAATAGGATTTTCAAAAGTTTATTTTTTTAACTTTCCAAAATGAATTTTTTTATGTATGAGAAAATTATTAATGGTTTTCTTAGATAAGAGAAATACTTAGGCAAAATTTCTAAATTTTTTTTGAATTAAATTTCGTGATTATTTTTAATGGGAAAATGGGCAAAATCCCTCTTTAAGCCTTAAAAAATTATTTTTAATTCATGGAAATATATTTTAATGAGTCCCAATTGATCATATAATAATTAAGCACATTTTTGAAATATTTTGATATTTTTTGGATTTTCAGTTATTTTAATTATTTTAAATTCAAAATAAGGCTAAAAAATCAAGTATTTTACCAAATATAATTTTTATTTTTCTTTAGTGCCTCTTATCACAAGGAACTCAGAAAACTACTTTTCATAATATTACCAAGTGAACTTAATTTATCATAATTTATTTTGTACAAAAAATATAAGAGAAAATCAACTTTTTGTGCCTAAACTAAGTCAAATAAATTTCAAATTTTTACAGTAGTTAGCTATGATTTTTATGAACAATGTGGGGTTTCTTTTTTAATTCTTGGTATAAGTTTAATTTATCTAAATTAATGGAAGATATTTGCATATAATTAAGTATAGAAATGCACAAAATAGTTCAAAGCATCATAATATTTTCCCTAGATTTCTCTGACCACATGAAACTTACTAAAAATATTCCCATAATTTTCCAAGTGATATTTTGATTTATATAATTAGAATAAGCCAAAATGGTCACCCTAGCTTGAAAATTAGGGTTAGAAGTGTAGATATGCTCTCTGACTTTAGAAAATCAGAGAACATCTCCTCTTTAATGAGGAGTAAACCCTAAAAAATTCAAGCTATGCTGAAATACTTTAAGCCATGGAGAATTAAAATATGACAGAGGGTATTTAATTCAAAAAAAGTAATATATTTGAAAAATAATTTTTATTTTTAGTCCACTTTATTCTTCTCTATTAAATGAGCAAGTGGGTATTTTCCTTTTATTTTTATGATATTTCTATAGAAAGATATGGATTTTTTAAGTTTACGCATTTAAAATAATTAAAAAATCTTTATTTTTCTACTTATCCACGCGCTGTTGCTTGGATCCTACGACAGCTCCAAACTCGCATGCGGTGCTCTACTATTCGACACTGCCATTCACCTCAGCTGCCATGCGGCTTGTGGTTCACACACCATCAACTCATCTAGCTTAATTTCCTTCATTGGTTTGATACATGTGCGATTGGACGACTCTCTGTTATCATTCCCTTGTGACTAACCCATAAGCTATTCACACTAAAACCTGATGATCGTCATCTAGACTCAACCAAATTGAATGGGTTTGTTTTTAAAATTTATCTACTCAAGATAAACACATCTCTATGTTTAATCAACTATAAAATCAAGCCATTACAAATGGAGAATCAAAATAAGCGAAGGATAGGGTTAAGGCTCAATACATTTGTCTTAAAGGGGAGGCCTCAATTAGATGGTTGTGGTAGCTCCAATGGGACCCAATGAACCTCTGGATGAATTCTTGTGCTCTGGTGAATTTTCTAGGTATGAATTCGATCAAGCTAGATTTCAGCTGTTGATCAAAGTTTATGCTAGGGGTTATTTTAGAGGGGTCTTTGATAAGGAATCTACTTCTCTCACTATGGGGACGGTGTGTGCATAATTAATTTGAGTTTGGTGGACTGTGGAGCGATTTCATAGTTTTAGTTGAAAATTTGAGCTTAAAATTGGGCTTCCACAGTGAGGATCAGTGGGGGAAAACGGTGTCAGTGAGCTTAAGAGTTCTTGGAGAGTTTTTGAGAGCAATTGGACAAAGTTTACCTAAAGATTTTAGCACACATCTCTCTTTTACCATGGAAAAATTTTTTAATTAGATAATCTTAGAGGGAGACTCGGGGCAAATTGATGTGTGTGAAGAGCTTCTTAGGTGGCGGGCTGAGGAGGTTTAAAGAGCCATTGTGATGAGTCGGCTTCTATGGTTGAAATTGGGTTTAAATTAGTTGTGGTGGCTCTTGGTTTTGGCTCCTCCAGTGACTAGGGTGGCCGGTCATGGTACGGGAGGTGCTTAGGTGGCTCAGGAACCTTTGAGTTATTTGTCACAACCATTAATTTGACTGGTGATAGGTTTTGGCAAACATATCTTTGGCTTAACAAATTTAGGAAACAAATCCCTTAATTTAGGAGAAATTTGGTCTATGGCTCATCTAGGGTGGGTTAAGTGATTCTAGCCTTGTCACTTGGGTCCCAAAGTTGGCTGTAGAAGTCTTGCCTTGACCAATTTAACATGGATAGTTCATTTTTGGTGTATGGGTTCAATTTATGTAAAAATGGCGAAAACTTGGGTTTGGGTTGGGCTAGCCATGAATTTGAGCACAATTTATTGATAAAAATTGTTTATATGATTGCGATGAAGATTTTTCGTGAAGGATTGAAATGATTTTGAGTTCAATTGGAAGCTCAATTTAAAGGATTTTGGGATTTTTGTCAATTTGGGCAAGTTAGGCTTGACCTGGGTCTACATTGGGCTATGGTTGGGCTAAGTACAAATTGATGGTGGAGAATGGCCTATGGTAATTCTATTAAGAGATTTCAACATCAATTGGCTACCAATTTTTGAGTTAAGGCAATCAATTTGGTGGAATTTGGAGGTATGGCCAATTTGGGGCAAATTTAAGGATTTTTGGAATTATGTCAAAATTAAATGAAATTGAGGCTTCAAAAAGGCAAATTGAAGATCAAATTGGTGTGTAGTATTGTTATGAAGAGTTTAAGATTCAAATTGGGGCAATTTGAGTATGTTATGTGGTTCAATTAAGTGAGATTAGGTCATAGGACCAAAAATGGGGGTTTGACTTAGATCAAAATTAAGCTCAAATCATGGGCTAATTAGGCATAGATTTGGTTTAGATTGTTTATGTGAAATATGAATTTGATTTTAGAATTTAAATTGAGGAATTGGGCCCAAATTGAAGGACATTTGAGCTGAATTTTGGGAAATTGTTCCTTAAAAAGAAATTTGGGGGTTTTCGTCAAATTGGTCAAATTAGAAAAATTGGGGTCAATTTAAGGGTTAAAATTGATTTTAGAGACATTTGATGTGATTTTGGAGGTTTTGGGAAAGTTTGGGGTGCTAAGAGTATTTTTGTAATTTTGGCAAATTTGAGGGTATTTTGGCAATTTTGGAATTTTTGGGTGGATTTGGAAAATTTGGGTATTTTCAAATGGTTTGAAATGAGTTTTTAAAAAATTAGGTATTTTTGGTGAATTTGAGAATTTTGACCAAATTTTGGGGTTTCAAGGGCATTTAGGTAATTTGGGTCGATGAATTTAGGGGTAATAGGCCAAGTTGGACATCTTGGTAGAATTGGGGTGCCAACTACCCTATATGATCCGTGGACTAATGAAAACCTTATTTGGGTCTTCTATCTATTGGTCTTAGCTAAATCTCAGCAAAGGGCTAGTAGGTTTAGGGGACCATCTACATGAGTTTCCCAACGGATCACAGGATCAAGGTCAGCAATTTGGGTTTAGGGTTGTGAGTGGATATAGGTGATTGTGAGTGCAGGTGAATGATGTAGCTGCAGAACAACACCCAGGGTCAACCCTAAGGCCAGATAACCTTATGGGAACTCTCCTTGAGCTCCCTTATAGTGACCCCACCTACTAAGTGCTTGAGGTTAGGACCAATATGTGGAACTTCAAGTTGAGGAAGGAAGATTTTGGACTTTCTAATAGTGAGAGTTCCTTTCTAATTTTCTAAGAATGCTCAACAGGAAAGTCCTATGGCTAGACCTTAGGCCACTAAAGAGGGAAAACTAAACCTCAACCAAAAGTAAGGTTAACAATCATATTAAGCTTAAGACAAACAAACCCTAATTAGGTCTAACGCTAAATAGACCTAATTAACCATATTAAGCCTTAATTTACCACATTATGCCTTACTTACATTAGGTTTAATTTAACCTAAACCCTTATTAGGACTTATCCTCATTAGAGCTTAATTAATCACATTAACCCTCACTTACATTATGCCTAATTTAACATAAGCCTAATTAGACTCAATTAATCACATTAAGCCTTAATTACATTAGGCTTAACTCAATCTAATCCCTAAATAGGTCTAACCCTAATTAGAAGAAATTAATGAAATTAAGCCGCAATTACATTAAGCTTAACTCAGTCTAAACCCCAATAAGATCTAACCTTAAATACACCTAAATAATAACATTAAGCCTTACTTACGTTAGGCTTAATATAACTTAAACTCTAATTAGGCCTAATCCTAACAAGACCTAATTAATCACATTAAGCTTTAGTTACATTAGGCTTAACACAATCTAAACCTAAATAGGTCTAACCCTAAATAGACCTTATAAAACTAATTAAACCTTACCCATGTATAGTTTAATTAACTTTCAAACCTAATGAGATTTAATCAATCCCTTAAGTCTTAACTACATTAGACTTAAGTCAACCTAAATCCTTAGCTTCAACCCAACTTGAACCAAAACCAATTCAAAACCTTAAGTTCAACTCAACTTGAACCTAAATCAAATCATACCTTTAGGTTCAAACCATATTGAACCTAAATATAAATTTTAAGTCCTATCTACGTTGGACTTAAAGTCATTCCTAACTTCAGGTTCAATCCATATTGAATCTAAATCAGCCTTAAAGCCTAATCACATTGGATCTACATGAATCTTAAGTCCTATCTACATTGGACATATGAATATTTTAAACCATAGGTTCTACCTACATTGTATTTATATTAATCTTAAGTCCTACCTATATTGGACTTATAACTATTTCAAACCTTAAGTTCAACCCAAATTGAACCTAAGTCAAATCAAATCTTTAGTTTCAATCCTACTTGAATCAAATTCAAAAATCAACATAAATCTTAACTTTAATATATATTGAGCTTAAGTAAGCTTTAAGTGTAACCAACATTAGGCTTAACCAAACCTTTTTATGTCCTACCTAAATTAAACTTAAGCTATTTGAATCAAATGTAAGTTAACTTAAAATCTTATGTTCACTAGAACCTTAAGTTCAATCCAAATTGAACATAGACCATCTTTAGGTCCTACTTACTTGGGCTCAAAATGAATTTTATGTCCAAACCAAATTCAACTTAGCATTATTTTAAACCTTAAGTTCAATCCATATTATACTTAAATAAACTTTAAGTCCTGGCCACTTTGGACTTAGAATTATTTTAAGCCTCAGGTTCAATCCACATTGAAACTAAATCAGCATTAAGTCCTAGCTATGTTGGACTTATATAAATTTCAAATCTTAGGTTCAATCCACATTGGACTTAAACCATCTTAAACTTTAGGTTCTTCCTAAATTGAACCTATGTCCCCTTATGTCCTACTTACATTAGACTTAAACCATCTTAAAACTTAAGTCTTGTCTACATTAAAATTAAACAATCCTAAACTTTAAATGTTGCCTACATTGAACCTAAAGCAATTTATTTCTTATCTACATTGGACTTAAACCATCTTCAACCTTAGATTTTAACTACATTGAATCTAAATCACCTTTTGTTTTACCTACATTGGACTTAAATCATCTTAAACCTTAATCCTACAATCTTAAACTTTAGTTTCAACCAAGATTGAACCTAAGTCATCTTAAGTCCCACCTATATTAGACTTAAACCATCTTAAAATTTTAGTTCTATCTATATTGAACCTAAATCATCTCTATACCTTAGGTTCTATCCAAATTGAATCTAAACGACATCAATCCTTAGGTTTTACCAAAAGTAAACCTTGATCTTATGTCTAATATACTGGACCTCAACGAAACTTACTTAGGTCTAACTAACATCAGACCAAAAACAAATGATACAAAAATTCATCTAATCAACCCTCTGATATAAACAGAAATGACATAAAACCCACTTTAAAAGAAATTAAAAATTAAACTTGAACCTAAAAATGCAACTAGGTTTGAGAAGAGATTTTGAAGGAAGTAACCCATAATCGCTAAAAAAATATCTTCTAGCTATTTATGACTAATCATTCCAAAAAGTTAATGAATTGAGATGATGGAACCATGGGATCATGATCAATTCATCCAAAAAAAAACAATAAAATGAAAAAGTTCAATCAATTAATAAATCTTAATCAACCTAGAATTTTCCAACTCCTAAAATTTGAATAAAATAATGAAACATAAATTGAAAACTTATTAAGAAAAATCACCGAATGCAACTTCAACAGTAGTGTTAAGATCTCCAAAGATTACTTGGATGATGCAAGTTTGTTGAAGACATGAAATAAATTGTGCTTTAGATTTGCTCTTCATGTTATAGAGTGTGCTAACTCGGTTTTTGCAGGGTGACATTTTGAAGTGAAAAAGGTGAACCTCAAGACAAAAAAAAAAAAAACTAAATGACAAAAAATTAATAACAAATCACATGACATGACATAAAACAAAACAAAACAAAACAAAACGGCAAGAGCAAAGAAAAAAAAAACAAAACCTTTAGTGTAGAATCATATTCTTAGAAATCTATTACCTTAGGAATAAACAATTCATGTTTCTTGCCTTTTCTTTGACATTTCTTAAAAAAACAAGTGTTAACATTAATCAGGATTCTTCTTAGATAGTTTTGATTGTCTAATATGTAATTAACTATAGGAGCTTGCTCCTATATGAGAAAGAAGAACTCATAAAAGGTGATATATGATATAGCAAAATAATATGTTGTTTTAAGTATACATTTTATACTTATTATTGGTGATATTACACTTTAAACAAGGGTAATTGAATTTTTGTTACAGGTATATCATTTTAGGCATTTGGAGTAAAATTAGCAAAAATGATGAAATTTGGAGCCAAAATAGCGAATTTTGGGAATGTTGGTGCCCGAGGCGCAAGATTGGTGCCTGAAGCATCGTGTTACAGAGAGCTAGCACCATATGTGCCAGATTGTCACTAGCAGTGCCATTTGACAAAGAGCTGGCACTAGAAGCCCTATTTGACAGAGAGCTTGCGCGAGAAATTTGGCGCCTGAAGTGCCAAAACCCAGAACAACATGGTCTTAAACAAGTTGGTGTCAGATGTGCCAGAACTAGTTCCAGATGCGCCAGAGATGACTCTTTGTGGATTAAGGCAGTTTGAGATGAGTTTTGCATGAATTTTTAAAGCTACATTTGTTCTAAACACCCCTTGGAGTGATTCAATGCATCTAGAAACTTTCGAAGGTTCTTTTATGAAGGGATATGTCTGTTGGATCAATGGACATGTCTTTTAAATTCAAAACGATTGACTTTTGGATATAACTTGGACATAATTTTGAATTCTTATTTGGAGGGAGGCAACCTTTAATAAAATAGAGGTTTGGTGAAGAGAGTGTCGCGTGTAAGCGGGGCGAAAAAGAGAAGGAGAGAGAAAGTCAAGGGCTTAGAGATATTCTTCACGGATTATAAGGGGAAAGGGAAGGTCACAAATTTCTTCTTCATTACACTTCTAAGAGAGAATTGAGAGTGTTTGTAAGGAGAGAAATGCTTGAAGAGAACTTCTAGGAATCTTCTTGGGAAGGATTGTGAGATAAGTTGTGTATTTTATTTCTTTTATTTTGGAAACCTGTTTTTATATATAAAATCCAAATTTTGTTGTATCCTTCTCATGAATTATGAGTAGTATTTTTTATCCTTCTCCCTATTGTGAGATATTATTTTGTAGAGAAATGATTTTTATATAGTTTTAAATGTCAAAATTTTGTGATGATTTGAACTCCAATCTTCATTTACTTTTTGATCTGACCAATTGAATTGTTAAAATATGTTTAGAAACATATGTTCTGAAAGGACTAAAATTTCTACAACATGGTGACAATCACCTTTGATTTTGTTGGAGAGGATGTCATGCATGGAGTTGAGTGCAAATAAATATGGAAATATACTTTGTTGGATGTGCAATTGGAGATTTTAATGTGACAGATTAAAATTCCCAATTTGATCTAGTTGATTGGAAACTGATGCGTGAATGTTACTCCTCAGGTGAGGGAGTAGTGGTAGCTCTGGAGTGGCAGCGGATATCCTCCCAACCTAACCACGAAATTAGGGACTCTACTTTGGATTGGTCCATGTTCTTTATGCAATCGGAAGAGGGTAAAGAATAGGATTACTCTTATTCGACACAAAACAATTTTAATATATTTTTAAAATGATTTTAATTTCTTTACAATTCATACAGTCATTAAAAAGGGGAAGGATTCTTTATTAAAAATGAACTCTTCGTCACAAAAACTTTGTTTTGTCTTCGTAATTTTTCTTTTTAAAAGTTTAGCAATTACTTTAAATAACTTTGTCTTTTTACTACATTTTATTTAGCATTCGCTCTATTACTTTATATTCAAATTTAACACATCACTTTTTTAGTTTAAAATTGTAGTTTACATTATAATTTTAAGAATTTACAAATAATTATTTCCAACTTCCCTGTGGGATCAATACCTAGGACTCCATTAGAGCCCTTTAGTACTTGAGTGATACGTATACTTGCGCTATTTTAAGGGGATTTGGCACTTTGAAGATTTTTAAAAGATAAAATTATTATCATTAGATTTATTTTTTTTGGGATTAATTTGCATATTTACTATTGTACCAACCATGTGTATTTTGTAATATTGAAAATTTTTTTGTTACCAAATTCCTCACATGGTTCTCCTTATATAATAAATCTTTTTCTTTATAATGTTTACCATAATGAAGATCTTCTCGACCTAACTTTTCTGATGTTTTCTATTTTTAGACTTTTTCTTCCTTCTTGTAGTTTCTTAACATCTAAGTATCTTTTACATGATTCAAAAGAGTAAGTAACTTTGAGATTACGAAAATAAAATAGATAAAGAAAGTGTCAACTCATTTCAATTAAAAATATCAGGCCAATGAAATGACGACAGGAATTGGCAGTGGTGGAGGCGACGACATGAGCTCCAGCGGCCGATAGGGCCTTATAGAAACTTCATGTTTGAAAGGTCGGCGATTTATTTTGTTTTCCAAAGATTACTTCTACAAAGGGGCAGAAGCAGTACCACTCAGAGAAGTCAATGCAGAACATGTCCTCCACTTCTTCAAAACACAAATCGTCTAGAGGTCTGGAGTTCCTCGGAGAGTCACTTCAGACAATGGAATGGCTTTTATAAAACACAATCATAAATAATTTCATCCAAAGACAAGAAATAGATTGGAGGTATTCAACAATTTAAAATCCTAAAGCTATTGGTTTGACAGAGGTTTTCACCAAGACATTTACTCAAATTTTGAAAAAGACATTAACTAACAGTCAAAGTCATTGGCATGAATGGTTAATAGAAGCTTTATTGGCTTATTATACCATATACCACACACTGAAGTAGTAAACACCCTTTTCTATGGTGTATAGTTTTGAGGCCTTACTTTCACTTGAAGTACATCTCGCTTCTGTAAGAATTGCATTGAAAAACAAAATAACAAAAGAAGACATTGCAAAACTACGGCTCAAAGAACATGAATGTTTAGAGGGAAAACGTTTACAAGGTCAACAAAATCTGGAGCTGTACTGAGCAAAAGTGGTCTTGACCCATGATAAATTTGTTATTCCAAAGATATTTCAACTTTGTTTTTTAGTCTTAGTACTCTGATGACCTATTCTATCTCACTGAAAAGGACTGGGAAGCTCAAATTGATATGGGCGAGTTGTATGTAGTTGAAAAGACATCCTAATGTGGATCCTACCAGTCGGTTGATATTTAAGGAAAAAGAATTATTTCCCAATCAATGGGTGGTATTTAAAAAAATATTATGCTACATAAAATGAGATGTTTTGTAAACTAGAAAAAATGATAATAAATATGAAAATAAATCTTATTTGTGTCAAAATGAAATTTTGCCTTACTTAGACATCCTCTTGCGTATTAAGTAGGCGCTCTTGAACATCATCTCTTGAAACAAAAATTAAAATCATGATGAACTGATGATAAAATAAAATTTCTTAATTTTGCATTAATAAATGAAATTGGAATTAAGTCTGACAAATTTACATTACCCTATTTTTCGCAGAAAAATGTCAAACAACAGACTTTCACTTTTTCGTGGTGGTGTGTGTTTGACTCCGGACTGCCCATGCATATGAAGATCAAGAATCCATTTGGATTTCAATTTAACACAATTCAAAAGTTTATATAATGGACCATTATTGTATATTGTAGATTAAGTGGAATTGAAAGGAAAACCACTACTATTGGAGTTCCATTATAGGCAACAAAATGTTTCCAAAAAGATAGAAAAATCTATGAAATAAAAGTGAAAGATTGACACTAGGCAACTAAAATATATTGTGGTCGCTGCAGCTCAAGGGATTGTAGATGCTTCCATTGTTGGGGTAAAAAAATTGGTCTCAGGGTTGACTAGAACCCAAAAAAGAAATCATTAAAAATCACTAAAATGACTTGAGGAGAAAGAACAACGTGAGTCGGAACCAATGGTGGAAGATAAAATTGACTTGGAATTTCCACTTTAGGAATATACACCTGGAGAATCATACTTTATTTTATGGGTATAAAACTTCGATCCTAAAGAAGACGAAATAGAATGGATAATCTTCGTGCCAAGTCCGTTTCCATCAGTTCTTAACCTTACAGACTAACTCTTTCTTTAGTTCATAAACACAAATACCAAATTAGGGGTTTTAGTTTGCACCCTAGAATCTCCAATTCTTCGCACAATAATATATATTTCCATATTTAATTTTCGCCCAATTCAATGAACGAAATATTCCTTCATGGAATCAAATGTGATTTTCACTTTATTGTAAAACTCATACTCCATTTGCCGGATACTATGTTTCACAACAGATGTTAACATTTTAATTGTCCTAATCAAAATGTAAATTAAGAACGGAGTGAAAAATCATTAAAATTTATTTTATATTATAAAATTGGCACATCAAAATTATCTCTTCATTTCACCATATCTCAGAGGATGGAGAAAGATAAAGAAAACTACTCATACCTCATGAGAAACATACGAAAAAATACAAATTTCAAAATAAAAGAAAGTTTATACAACAATAATAAGCAAACACTACTTATCTTTAACTCTTCCTTAAAGACAATCACTTGTAGCTCCTCTTGGACTCTTTCTCTCTTTATAAGACTCTTGATTCTCTCTTCAAAGATGTAGGGAAGAAGAAATCTCTCACTTTTATCTCTCTCCAATAACTCTTAGGATAAATCACACTAGACTCACCACAATAAATAAAAAACACAATGGGACACAAAAGAAAACTTAATGGCACACTAGCTGGCCTTTCTCTGACCAATTTTCACTCTAAATAGAGCATAATGTGGGTTTTCCAAGAGGAATATCAAATAGTTCTTCAAAAAGTGTCCAAATTCATCTAATCTTCTAGAAATTCTCCCAGCACAGGCATTGGCATTATCAACACCCACAATGGTGTTATCAGTGCATGTGGTCCAAATTATTTCTTATGCTCTGTGTTACATGACGTCGTCGGTGCTCATTATTTCTTTCAAAACGGTATTTTGACTTCAACTTCTATCCTTTTTGCTTCATTTTTCCTTCAAGTGCTAAGAATCACAACTTGCAATAAAACATGAAAATTACCTTCCTTTAAAGTGCACTATCACAAAAAATGAGTATTAAATATAGGTATAAAAATGCATATATTTTTGTTGCATCAAAATCCACCAAACTTAAATGTTACTTGTCTTCAAGTGACTCCTTTACTACATTAAAATATGACTTATAGTAAAGTTGTTAACTTCTAGATTTCCATCTTTTTGTCTAAAAAATATCATAGCATAACTTAGAAAAAATTTAAGAATAACTCAAGTTAATACTAAAGGTATAAGAATATCTAGCGGTCAAGTTTAAGATTTCTGATTCTCTATTCTTTTCAAGGTAAATTGCAAATTGTTATATTAAAACTACTTAGAACATCCATATGTAAAAGAACTTCATGAAAAATTTACTAGTAAATATACTAATGCCTAAATACAAGTTTAGAGAATGTGGCTAAGCCTTCTTCCTTAAGTTGAATCAAGTGAAGCCATTTTTTTATTAGGCATTTCCTAAAGCTTCCCACATATTTGTATTTTGTTTTCTTTCTCTTTTTTTTTCTTTTGCTTCTTGCTTTTCCCTTTTTTTATGTAAGGATTAATATATCTTGATAGCCTTTAATACTTTTGAACTTTACAATCCTCTTCTTAAAGTTAAAATTTTTTCTCAG
Organism: Phalaenopsis hybrid cultivar; assembly: GCA_002079205.1. Classification (NCBI taxonomy): domain Eukaryota; kingdom Viridiplantae; phylum Streptophyta; class Magnoliopsida; order Asparagales; family Orchidaceae; genus Phalaenopsis; species Phalaenopsis hybrid cultivar. The sequence continues at coordinate 147,105 of JXCR01102250.1, forward strand.
ATTCCTTCACTTTATAAACTCATCTTATTTTTGAAGATTTTAATAAAGTTTGAATGATCACTTTTTACGGAATCTCTAAGATTCTCAATACTTCAAAAATACAAATTCCTTTACTTAAAATGGAAAAACAAAATCTTATTCTCTCATACCAAATACCTTAATCTCTATAATTAACCTTTATTATTGAAAGTTTTTACTTAAGCTTATTATATATTTAGGAACACAAATATAATTATCCTAAGGCTCTACTACCATAGGTCATATTAAATTAATTTTTTTTAAAATATAGCTTGTTGAGGACCAATAAAATTAAGTTTCTTTCTTTAAAAAGAAATATTTCTGTCCCCCCCCCCCCC
>JXCR01102250.1:147479-160614 GCA_002079205.1 Phalaenopsis hybrid cultivar
CCCCCCCCCCCCCAAACTTAAATTTTTAAAAGATTAAGCATGAAAAACGGAAGATACTGGGTGAAAGAAAACAGTTAATACATAAAGAAAAGACTTACCTGTTGAAGGTTTTTTTTTTCTTTTGAAGCTTAACTGTGAAATATTGTAGGTTCTAGTATAAAAAGCTACAAGACAAAAATATTAAATAGCACATAATATATATAAAACATGTTTGGTGAGAAAGAGTTAACTAAAAATAAATACAATAAAGTACTAAAAATTAATAATAGTACTAAAATAAATTTCAATTCAACAACAGCTCTACAGATTATAGTTCACAACACAACATTCAATACAAATCAAAGTTTCACATTTAACAAACTAAAAAACAACAACAACAACAAAATTCAACAAACTATAAAGTAAATAAAAGATCAAAACTATGACTAAGAAGCCATCTTCACTCATCCTCTTCTTCTTCTTCTGCTTCTTTTATATCAAAATTTTACTGTTGATAACGGGTAAAGATAGGGTGACTAAGAAACTGCGCTGAGTAGTCATCCCTCATGTATCTTACCATAGCATCATCATATGCAGCATCATATTCAAACTTTTACTTTGTTAAATTATCATTACGTGCATTTCTGGCCTCCAAATTTTCAATCTTATTCCTTGTTCTCATGACATCTCCTTGCAGGATCATCATATGTTCCATAAGTTCTTGGAGAGTATTGTTGCTAAGAATAGAAGGAATATCCCTACTCCTACTTCCCATTCTCCATCGAACATGAGATTCATAGGTTTTAATATTTGTTGACCTAATAGGTTTAAGAGGCTTAATCTTTCCTCATTAATTATAAAATCAACTCTGGATTGCTCACGTAATGTGAAAATCAAGGCAGGGTGTCCTAATCCATCAGTCATCTGACCTAGAGCAATAGAACAATTGTTCTTATAGATTATAGATCCAACATCTAGGTTGCCCATCTGTTGAATATAGAAGTTTAGGATAGCTCTATCCTTAGTAACTTCACTATGGTGGTTTGTAGGTTTCATTCTGGTAGATATAAAGTAATGTCAGATCTTGGATACTACATTTAACATAGAATCAGGGAAGTTTACCTTAACATTATTCTTCACCTTCCAAGCTCCTCTTCCATCAGTAAGAAATGAAATAACTTGNATGATCCTGGGCTCCGCGGTGCGCGTTGATCAGTCCCCAGTGGGACATACGACTCATTTGCCACATAATATGGAGTCTGAGACTCGTTGGTGCTTGCAGTGTATTCTTCTAAGGTACTGAAACGCTGTAGATGTATAACGTTGCAGTCCGGGCATTCTACAAATGCGCCCTTCACTGATGTCTTGGCTGGTATCTCGACGTTGCATGTTGGGCAACCTCTGCACAAGATATCTGGGACCGGGGGTACATCTGATTTTGTCAAAAATCCAGACTCTTCATCTGTAGTGGGTAGGCTGGAAGAATTTTCTCTGAAATATGGATCGTAGATATGTCCCTCAGGAATGGGGGTAAGAAAATCGCTCACGTTTCTTTGGCGTTTGTGTTCCTGTCTCAGAAAGGCTCTATATTTCTTTCAGCTTGCATTTCTGCTTCGCGTTCTGCGGAGTGGAGTATTTTGTAGTTGTTCACTGTTGGCAGCTATTAAGCCCCTTGCTGGAGTAGCTATCATGGAGGACAGTCGGCTGGGCCCCTCCATTTGATCTTGTTCTGCTATCACGTTTTTACCTTTACGTGACACATCGTCTTGAGTGGTCACCCTCAACAGTGAAGGTAGTCCCTTCTTTTCTTCATTGCTGACTACGTCCATTAGAGGACCGTCATAGTCCATATCAATCTGGTCGAAATCCATGTCGAAATCTATGACACCTCCTTGTGGCGCAATCTCTTCATTCAGTGTGAGGTTCCAGCAGTCCTGGAAGGTAAAGATCAGCCTCTATCCTGACATTTTTCTGCAGACGACAGAAAGAAACGTCAGTGGGCCGAAGTTTGGCATGAACAAGAACAAAAGAGAGTATTTATTAAAGTAAATTTTAGTTTGTTTTGATGAAAAGGATTACTCATTATATGTGTGAGTTTTGTTTTAATTTAATCAAATTTTTAAATCCAAAAGTAGAAAAGAGAACGTGTGACGTTCAAAAATTTTCTGAAAATTTTCATTATATATGAGATTAATTACAAAATTTGGACCTGATCATAGAGATATGGTCACATAGATAACCCTAAAACAATCAAGGTTTCAAAATTTCAAAGAAAGCAGAGGCAAGCGGAGGCAAGCGACATCAGGCTGCGTAACAGGTTTCCAGGTATCTTCCATTTATCGGTAACATGGGTCTTTCACCCTGAAAGTCCACTAACTGATAGGCTCCTCCTGTATAGACCTTCTCAACGACAAATGGTCCCTCCCAAGTTGGCTCAAATTTTCCACCTATTTTCCGGAGAGCAAGAATAGGTCTTTTGAGCACAAGCACGAGGTCACCAATTTTGAATGTCCTTGGGTAGACCAATTTGTCATGGGCTTGTACCATCTTTGTCTGGTAGAGCTCAAAATGTTGCTGTGCTTCGAATCATTTTCCCTTGAGACTTTCCAGTTCTTCAAGTCTGAGTTTTGTGCTTTCTTCCTTTGTGAGTTGATTGACAACCACGACTCTAAGAGATGGTGTCTGGATTTCTAGCGGTAGCACGACCTCGGTCCCGTACACGAGCATATAAGGTGTACACTGAGTGGGAGTCCTGAAAAGTTGTCTGGTTACGAGCATATAAGGTGTACACTGAGTGGGAGTCCTGAAAGTCGTCTGGTAGGCCCACAAGGCTTCTAACAGTTTGCTATGCCAATCCCTTTTATTTTCATCTAGTGTTTTCTTCAAAATATGTACCAGTGTCTTGTTGAAAGCTTCAGCCAGATCATTTGCTCCGGGATAGTAAATTGTAGAGTATCTCTAATCTATCTCATGTCTTCTGATGAAATTGTTGATCTTTGTGCTTTTGAAAGTTGTCCCATTGTCAGAGATTATCCTTCACGGTCTCCGAAACGGTAGACAATTTGGCTTTTGAAAAATTGAAGGACGTGCTGTGACGTAACCTCACGTAACAATGCTGCCTCTGCATATTTGGAGAAGTAATCTGTAGTGGAAAGTATGAATCTGTGCCCTTTAGAAGATGGAGGGTCTATCGGACCTATTATGTCTGTGCCCCAACACTCGAACGGTCACGAGGCAACAGTTGGGTGTAGCACATTCGGAGGCTGGTGTAAGACCACCCCATGCACCTGGCATTGGTGACATCTTCTGGAGGTATCCATGCAATCGGACATCATTGTTGGCCAATAATATCCGAATATTTTAATCTTCATTTTCATTTTTGGTCCCGACTGGTGAGCGCCACACAATCCGACATGTACTTCTTTGACAATATTCTGTGCCTCAGCTCTGCTCAAACACCGTAGCCACATTTGGTCGAACGATCTTCTATAGAGAACATTTCCCACGAGGGCGTAAGACATGGCCCTTCTTGCGATGTGGTGCGCCTCAGACTTGTCCTCTAGCAGCTTTCCAGTATGCAAATATTCTATTAATGGCTTGCACCAATCTTTGTGTATGTCTGCAACTGCATTTATTGTTTCTTCTTTTCCAAGTTTGTGTAGAGTTTCAAAGTCGCTTCGAGACAAGACTTGTCTTCCTTGCACTGTGACTTCGATGGAATCCTTCGGGGGACACGCCATTTCCTAAGCGAGTTTTGCTAAAGCGTCAGCATGAGCATTATCTCCCCGAGGAATCCGGAAGAAAGTCACCTCAGGAATCTACTCCAGGAGCTTCATCGCGTACATATGGTAATCTGCTAATCTTGGTTTCAGAATTCTATATTGTCCGACAACTTGCTGGATGATAAGTTGAGAGTCACCATAAATGGCAATGTTCGTTATATCCATTGAAATCGCCAACTTCAATCGTGATTAAGGCTTCATATTCTGCTTCATTGTTAGTACATGGCTCCGTCAGGGGGTACGAAAACCTCAGGTGATTAAGACTTCATATTCTGCTTCATTGTTGGTACATGGCTCCGTCAGGTGGTACAAAAACCTCAACATATCTTCATTGTTGGTACATGGCTCCGTTAGGTGGTACGAAAACCTCAACATACCCTTATCTGGCTAACAAAGATCAAACCGATCCCTGCCTTGCCTGGTATAACTGTGCCTGATCCTTTGTCTTTCCTGGCTGACGAAGCACTCCTGCGTTGCCTGGTATAACTGTGCCTAATCCCTTGTCTTTCTTGGTTGACGAAGCACCATTGAAGTACATTTCCCAGTGTTGCGCACTAGAAAATTCCATCTATAATATTTGCTCATCTGATAACTCGTCATTGAGAGAGGACCCAGCTGGCAGTGGGTGTGCAGTAAGAAAATCTGCTAAAATCTTTCCCTTGATAGCATGGAGGGGCACAAAAGTTATATCAAATTGCAATAAGATGATTGACCATCTCGCTAAATGTCCGGATAGTGTTGGTCGGGTCATCAAATACTGCAATGGATTGACTTTCAAAATTAAGGTGACCTTATGAGAAAGCATGTAATGTCTATGCTTTTGAGCGGCGAAAATTAGTGTCAGACAATGCTTCTCAATAGGTGGATTCCTTATCTCCGTCGGTATCAGACGACGACTCAAGTAATAGAGAGCATTTTCTTTTCCCTCCTCACTGACTTGGGTTAAGAGGGCTCTAAGAGAGTCATCCAAAGCCGCAGTATAAAGTATCAACAGTTTCCCTGAGATAGCGGCTGCCAAAACAAGAGGTGTCATTAAATATTGTTTAACGTCCTCAAAGGCCCGCTAACATTTCTCTTCCCAAATAAAATTTGGCATCCTTTTTAATTAATGTCAAGAAAGGCTGACACCTACTTGAGAGATTGGAAATAGAATGTCTTAGATATGCCAACTTCCTCTGGAAAGAACGTAACTGTTTCAAGGTTTTAGGAAGAGGCATTTCCAAGATAGCTTTAATCTTATCCGGGTTGATCTCGTTTCCCTGATGACGGACAACGAGTCCTTGAAATTTCCCGGAGGTAACGCCAAAGGCACACTTTAAGGGATTCATTTTAAGGTTATATCATCGTAACCATTCAAACACAATCCTCAAATTATATAAATGGTCTATTTTTTGTTTACTTTCGATGACCAGATCATCCACGTAGCATTCTACTTGATTGTGAATGAGGTCGTCAAAAAATCTTCGTCATTGCACGCTGATATGTCGCTCCGGCGTTCTTTAGGCCGAACGACATCACTGTGTAGCAGAAGATTCCAATCGGTGTTCTAAAAGTTGTAAGCACTGCATCCTCGGGATCCATATTAATTTGGTTGTATCCCGATGATCCGTCCATGAAGGAGAAAATCTCATGTGTTGAAGTGATATGCACCATCATTTCCGGTATAGGTAGTGGAAACTCGTCTTTTCGGATCTGTCCATTTTTCTTTTTAACAGGTACAATATTAGCTAACCACGTGGGGTACTTCTCTTATTTAACAAAGTTGGTGTCTATTAATTTCTTTACCTCAGCGATGACTTGTTGTTCTATTTCGAGGAGCATTCTCTTGGGAGCTTGTTTTACTGGGGTTACATTCTTGTTCACCCCAAGTTTATGGACTGCAACCTCTGCGTACAGCCCTGACATTTCATCATAGCTCCATGAGAAGCAATCTTTGAATTCTGCTGATAGTTTGACCAAATCTGCATACTCTTTATCATCAAGTAGAAAACTTATAAATGTAGGCCGGAGTCGTTCTTCAGTCCCGAGGTTAATCTCTTTCAATTCATCGATAGTGGATTTAATTTCTTCCCTCTGGCGGAGCATCTTCTATTGGTTGATCAGCAGAGTCATTCTCTATATCGAGACAATCCTCTTCTGACTCACTAGTAACAACCATGCAAAATTTGGAGTCATTATCTTCATCGAGACAATCTTTTTCTGACTTACTAGTAACAACCATGAAAAATTCAGAATCATCGACTGGTCCAAATGTACCAAATCCGAGACCTTCTTTTGAATTGGTAGTCCGTCTTTTAGTATTCCACAATTTTTCAAAGAGTTGAAATTTATTTTTTGGCAATTGTTTTGGTAAATGTCCATGTTGAATTAACTTTTGAACACAAGGCAAGAAGTAACGCAAAGTCAATTCCATTAGTTCATTAGAATCAACATCCAAATTTACATGTTTTTCAAGCTCAGTAGAGGTAGAAGCATGATAAAATTTGATCGGCTTTGAACCAACACTACGGGACTTACAATAGAGGTAGAAGCATGGTAAAATTTGATCGGCTTTGAACCAACACTACGGACTTCCTTGACCCCTAAACTCTCGACCTTTTGAGGGAGAATCGGAGTAAGGGTCATAACATTCACATAGTGGTTTATCCGGTAAAATTTGATCGGCTTTGAACCAACACTATGGACTTCCTTGACCTCTAAACGGTTTTTCAAGCTCAGTAGAGGAAGAAGCGTGGTAAAATTTGATCGGCTTTGAACCAACACTACGAACTTCCTTGACCTCTAAACTCTCGACCTTTTGAGGGAGAATCAGAGTAGGATCATAACATTCACATAGTGGTTTATCCGATCATACATTGTTTCATATTCATTCTTTTCTATATCTTCTATCATAGCATATTCACATAGTGGTTTATCTGATCATACATTGTTTCATATTCATTTCTCTCTGTATCTTCTAAGGATAACTCGTACTGATGCTTCTTCTGTTTTGTCATCATTACTTCATCTTCAGAATTTTCTTCATCACCAATGTTGATAGTTGACCTAGTCCGCTCAACAATTAAATTGATCTTTCCTCGTCCGCGTCCCCGGCCTCGACCTCAGGTGCGTGAACTAGAAGAACCTCCACCAACTCGGTGTAAGGGAGTGGTAGAAGGCTGTTGAAGCGGAGTAGTCTGGCCTCCTTTTTGTGATCCTTCTGAATCTTTATCTTTGCGTGTCAAAATTTTGAGCGAGAAGACAGTCTTCTTTGGAGGTGCGTAGTAGGCAGCATCTTCATGGATACCAACTTCATGAGAAGACTGTCTTCTTTGGAGGCGCGTAGTAGGCAGCATCTTCATGGATACCAACTTCATGTACTGAAAACGGTAGTAGGTGTCCCTTGATGCAATTTTCTTGACCATCTTTCCGAAATTTAATGCACTGGTGTAGGGATGATGGAACCATGTTATGCTCATAAATCCACGGTCGACCCAACAGAGCGTTGAAAGAGGTCTTGGCGTTGATGATATGAAATTTAACGGTTGTTATAAGTTCTCCAACCTTCATAAGTAATGAAATTGATTCAAGGGCTCTTTCTCCCTTTTGGTTGAATCCTCTTAACATCATCTTATCGGGGATGAGCTCCCTTAAAAGTATAAATACGCTAACGTACGTAGACTCATCAAGTTGACAAATGCTCTAGGATCAACTAAACTCTGGATAACACAAATTTGCCAATGTTGACGGAGATGTAGAGCGGACAGTTGTGGTCGGCGGTACCGAGCAGCAAGTCTTCATCTGTGAAGGTTACCCCTGACTGTTCTCTCAATGAGCAAACTTCATATGAGGATGTGCTCGCCAACTGAGCTAAGCAAATTTCTGGATCTAGCAAAGCTGTAACCAGAGAGCCAACTAATTTAAGAAAATTTATGGATCTAGCAAAGCTGTAGCAAGAGATTCTCTCATCTCCTTTGATAGGATCAGAGCGTCGTAGATGCTTAGTCGAGAAGGCAACTTCCTAAGATGTGCTAGCACGTTGTAGTCTACTTTGTACGATCCTCCGATATTGTCTTGATTATGTGGTTCTTTCATTGGTGGAGGTGGGGGTACCTCTTCTCGAGTCATTATCTGTTTTTCTTTTCCTGCTGGAGCTGTTCTTGGTGGTAACAGCATCCCGTTTCTTAAGTTGACTTCTGTGACTTCTTCTTCTTGAGATATCATTGTTGAATCTTCCGGTGTCGTTTCCTCTTCGTCGAAAAAATCTAAGTTGATGGCGAGCGGTGCACCATGACGCTCGAGAGTTGGCTGTTCGTTATCGGTGCTGTCGTAAGCGATACCGTTGATGTCTTCTTTAGACTTACAACAAGCTCATCGGACTCAAGTACGATTTGAGGATCATTTTGGGGATCAAGATTGCAACTAGCTTGGTTATAATCAGTCACGTTATTACCAGAAATAGTCAAAACTTAGCCGAAATCATAACCACTATATTCATAAGACCCCGAAAGGGCAAAAAGATAATTATACAAAGTCAAGGGTTCGAGGGCTTTCTTCCCCAAATCTGAGACAACCAATCTAGTAGAGGCAGCCCCTATCCTACCCCCCGTGCTATCAATCTTGGCAGTAACGCTCTTCTTTCTCTTGTTCTTTGTCTTGGATGATGACAGATTTTCTGGTGAAATCTTCATCTCGGGCTTGGTATGCTGCAGACTCTGCATGGAGGCTTGTTTTGATGTAGACTGTAGCTTGTTCAGTATATTTATGGTTGATCTGCTCCATACCTCATTCCATCCTTCTTTGGTATTTTTAGAAGCTTGTCTCGATGAATCCTGTATTCGATTGAGGACCTTCTTGAGTTCATCCCAAGTTGTACTCCATCCATCTGTTCCGACATATGGATCAATGGGGGAGATTGACTCAGTTGAATCATGTTTATGGAACCCTTTTCAGGCTCTCTCAAATACTCCTTTGGGATTGTTATATTCTCTTCCTTGAGGTTCTTCTCGAGCCAGTCTTTAAAGAAGAAACACTTGTCTATAGTGTGCCCAAGCAACCGGTGATACGGGCAATAATTTGGTTCATTCCTCTTATCCACCTCTTCGGGTTTCTTTGGATCAGGCAGTTTGAATTCTGGTTTCTTCATCAAGCTTTTGAATATATACAGCTTCATCTTTGAAGGAGTAAACAACTTTCTATCGCTCTAACAGGGATATTCTTTTACCCACTATTCGAGGTGATACCTCCTGAGACGGTCGTTGGATGGATTGATTGCTCTGTCTCTGAGGGTATTGTGACGAAGACTAACGATGATCTTCTGCATATATCTTTATCTGCAGCTTTCCTTTGTCGACAGTTGCGACTACCCCTAATTTCTTTTCGAACACTCTGGTCACCTTAGCCTTTTCATGTGGCTCCATGTGCTTCATTTCTTCTTGCAGACTGCTGGCTTTACTGAGTAGCTTCTCGAAGGGTTTGATGGTGAGTCCCGTTGTGACTACCCCTGATTTCTTTTTGAACACTCTGGTCACCTTAGCCTTTTCATGCGGCTCCATGTGCTTCATTGCTTCTTGGAGACTGTTGGCTTTACTGAGTAGCTAAAGGATTTGATGATGAGTCCCTTAAGCATGAAAGCTACTGACCATGAATACTTTTGAGTAAAATCTCAATTGCTTGATGTTCCTGTAGCTGTGGTTCACATTTCATGCTAAGGTTTCTCCACCTCAAAATATAGTATGTCAAGGTTTCACTAGGCTTCTGCTTCTCCATCATGAGTTCTCCAATAGACATGATGCTGCACCCCAGCAAATCTTATCACAAATAACTGTTCCAACTCAGAAAATGTTTTAACTGACCCGTTGGGCAGGTCAGCGTACCCAGTAAAAAACAATCCCTGACAAGCTGCTGACGAACTGCTGACAGCGTAGAGCTTCGCTATTCCTCGTGTTTCCAAAATTGGCTCAAAAATGTGCTATGTGTTGTCTGGTATTTCCTGTCCCATTGAATATCTTGAAGTTTGGGGTCACAAAACCCTTGGGGAAAGGAACGTCATCAAACTCCTCCGGGTAAGGTCCCTTTAAAATTGATGCACCGCCCTTGGACTGGTCTAAGGCATCCCGTACTTGTTCAACCATTTGCTTGAACTCCTTTTCTGGCATGGCACTTTATGTAGAATCCATCTTTGGTTATTCTTCTTTGTCTTATGAAGTAGTCTTCCTTCTTTCATCTGCAATGTGTACAATTTCTGGCTGATTAATCTCTGGAGAAGCCAATCTTGGTGCTTGTGATTGCCCTAGAATGGTGGCCATGGTGGTCATAGCTGCAGTCATCTCTTCTATACTTTTCTCCAATAGAACAACTTGCTCATCCCTGAGGAGGATAACCTTACGCAGCTCATCTACGGTGTTCTCTTCAGTGTGAGGTTGAGCCTCGCGTGCAGATGTGGTAGCCCTGGTTTCGATCACATGGACATCCATGAAATCTTCCTCCAAGTAATCACTGTAATCAAAATCCTCATTGTCACTATCGACGGAAACTCTGTGTTCTCAAGCCAACTCAAAAATCTCGATCCTGAGCTTCTCGACTTTTTCCTCAATTATCGACTCCTTGATTGCTTTAAGATCTGGAGGACCTTGATGGAGATCCTCAACCTGTTATTCCATCTCGCTGGCTATTGTGGTGACGATGTCAGATGTTTCAGGCACTGGTTTTACTTCTTGTCCCGCTGGCTCATTGAAGTGTAGCGGTGCAGCAACCTTGGGTACCCATACCTTCTTCTTTTTAGATGATGATGCCCCAGGACGAGACGTCTTAGTAGAGACATCAATATGTCAAGGGAAGGTATGCTCCTTGTGGTGTAGACCGGCTACAGTGTCAGGTAATCGTCTCGTCTTTCTTTAAATGATTGCAGGAATAACGGGTAAACTTCTCAGACCCATTCTTGAGTTAATCGGCTGGCGACCTACGGTCCTGGTGGTGGTATGATTGGTGGTGACCATAGTATTATCGACTTGGTGTCCCAAACGGAGCCAGGCGGGAACACGAGTAGGTGACTTTATAGTCGACCTATGAGATTTTCTAGCGGACTTAACATCCTTCAAAATTTCATTCTTCATATGAGGGGAAATTGCATGTCCCACTCTTTTAAGTAATTCACTAACAAAACATCATTCTTTAGTGGCAAGCCTTCTAAAGACCGCACTAACTCGGGTATGGGGCTGAATTTCTTTCCCTTCTCACCATGTCCATGAGGTGATAGTAATGCGACAGCAATCTGGGGATGAATTTCTTTCCCTCCTCACCATGTCCATGAAGTGATGGTAATGCGACAGCAATCTAGCAAGCCTTCTGAAGACTGCACTAACTCGGGTGATGGGGCTGAACTTCTTTCCCTTCTCACCATGTCCATGAGGTGATGGTAATGCAGCAGCAATCTTCTGGATACTCTCATATCCATCAGTATCTCGTAGAGGATGGAATCTACTCCCTCGTAGGAGTGGATAAATTTATGGTAATACTTCTTCAGCTTGAAGAGGCTCCTCCTGATCGGGTGAGTTCTCAAAAGTCTGGGCTTTGATGGCCCTCCAATTTTTCCTATTGCAGTTCCTCCTTTGAGTTCGGGTCAGTGGTACAGTCCTTGAACTTGACCCGATCTCAAACACGGGTGGCGGAACAGTTAATCCTTTAGCCGAATCTTTGACAATCATCACTTACTTCCCCTTAGCAGTAGTGGGGATAGTAGTTTTGGCGAAAGTCATGGCGGCAGCAGCTTTAGCCTTCTTGCCGGCGGGGAAGTCTTGAAGGCAGTTCAAACTGAATTCTGCAGACGGCTCTTGAACTTCCGGGGCAGCGATCTTCATTAGCACGAACGGGGCTTTCCCGAGGATAACCTCGAGGTCTCAAATCCAGCTCCGAACTTGATGGTGGGATCGACATTACGGGCGTTGCGGTCCGTTGGCAGGTTGCAAGAAAATGTCAGCGTTGGGTAGGCCATCACATCGGGCTTTAAAATAGAAAGTTTTAGGGTTCGCTATATGGCCAAAAACGTTGTAATCTTTAGTGCAAGCACTGAAAGTAGAGGTTAATCCGTAGACCGGGGGGTCTTAATTTATGGGTATTTTTTAACATCTTTGTTAAAAAAAAGGTGTAAAATTTAATTAATATTGCAAAGTGCACGCAGCACAACACGATTTGGTTCAATTTGTGAAGTAGCAAACCAAATGTGAAAAGGAGTTGTGAAAAATTTTAGGACCCAGTGCGGGACCCAATTAGTAGCAGAAAATGCCCAGGTGGAATTAGTCCACCGACACACCTATTGGGGGTCAGACCCCACATGAAAATTTAAAGAGTCCTTAATGGCCTTCTGAACCCCTCTGTTCAAAGATGGTTGAACAGCTAGTCCTAAAGTCCAAAGAGTTATTTGTACTTCCCCAAGATAGAAATGGGTAAAGTATGCCAACGGAAGAAGGGTAATTTGGTCTAAGAGGGACATGGACATACAGAAATGGGTAAAGTACGCCAACAGAAGAAGGGTAATTTGGTCCAAGAGGGACATGGACATATTACCGATGTGTGAAGATAATATCAACGGAAGAAAGGTAATTTGGTCCAAGAGGGACATGGACATATTACCGATGTGTGAAGATAATATTTCCGTACTTTCCCAAGACAGAAATGGGTAAAGTATGCCAACGGAAGAAGGGTAATTTGGTCCAAGTTCCCAAGACAGAAATGGGTAAAGTATGCCAATGGAAGAAGGGTAATTTGGTCCAAGAGGGAGAGTTAGCTGTACTTTCTCAAGACAGAAATGGGTAAAGTATGCCAACGGAAGAAGGGTAATTTGGTCCAAGAGGGACATGGATAGAAATGGGTAAAGTATGTCAACGGAAGAAGGGTAATTTGGTCCAAGAGGGACATGGACACACAGAAATGGGTAAAGTACGCCAACAGAAGAAGGGTAATTTGGTCCAAGAGGGACATGGACATATTACCGATGTGTGAAGATAATATCAACGGAAGAAAGGTAATTTGGTCCAAGAGGGACATGGACATATTACCGATGTGTGAAGATAATATTTTCTGATTTGTATGGAGAGAAAAGCATGTCCCCAGCGGAGTCGCCAGAAGCTGTCGGCGTTATTTCGGGTTAGTTTGTGGGGTTGCCCATAAGAATCTGTCTGTCGCCGGAATCAAAATCTCGTCGGCCGCTTCGGAAAGACGTGGAAGTATGAAATCAAACTGACCTCATATTTTTCATAGTTTAAAATGAAAGAGCACTTTATCTCCAATCATGTATCTATCCCAAAGGATAAACATAAGACTTGAGGATGAGGCTTAATCAAATAAACTAAGGAAAGTATGACGTCCGTTTGGTCTGCGAAACCTTTGTATTTGCC